>CAUYRT010067367.1:0-19660 GCA_963574885.1 Lepilemur ruficaudatus | reverse complement strand
AGGATTTCTGTTTGATTCTTCTTTATCAATTCAATTTCTTTGGAGAATTTTTCATTCATTTCCTGAATTGTTCTTGTGGTTTCTCTATGTTGGGAATCAATTTTCTCTTCAATTCCATTGAGTTTTCTAACAATCCATATTCGGAATTCTTCCTCTGTTAGTTTAATTGTATCATGTATGTTGGTGTCAGTTGGTGGTGATCGAGTATTTTCTTTTGGAGGTGACTTTTTTCTCTGACCCTACATGTTTCCTGTGATCTTTCACTGGTTCTTTCTCATCTGGGTACTTTGTCTAGGATCGGAGATGCTGGGACTGGCTTATGAACCAAAATCTGATAGGCTGCTTCTACTGTCCTTCAGCCTCCAGCAGGGAAGAGGAGGCGAAGTAGAAGACACAGTCTGGTGACCAGGTTTCAGGATGAACAGCCTCCTTCCCAGCTCTGCCCAGGGGAAGGGTCAGTCCCTTTGGCACAATGCCCCCAGGCCAGAGTCGCAGGAGAGGGTGGTTGGCAGTGTCTTTCCAGGTCACAACTGGTGAGGCAACCTCCCTCGCAACTCCACCCTGCCCGGATGGATTCTGCTGTCTTGGCCCAGAGTGCAGACCACTGGGTGGAGTGGGAAACTGCCCAAGACTAGCCTGGTAAGTCAGGCGCGAATGTCACCACACTCCCCAGCCACCCCTTCAGATGCCAAACCCGAGCTGCAGGGATGGGAGGAGCGGTTGCTGGGTTGGGAAATCAGACAGACTCTCTCCTTCTATTTCCCCCCTCTTTCAAATGCTGGACCCGCTCGTCTGGGCTAGGACAGTAAGGGGGACCATGACCACCTCCAGAGCAACCCGAAGCATCCCCAGGCCACAGGAAGGTGTCCCACTGCCTACTTAGAGCCAACGCGGCAGGTGCCCGCTGAGCAGGAGGAGGAGTAGAGAACGCAGGCAACTTCCAAACCACACTCCTGAGCCCACAGCTTCCCCAACCCGCCGAGTCCCAACTGTTCAGCTGCAGGGTAGCATGCTCACTCTGTCTCTCCAGTGCCTGCCAAACCCTCAGCAAGTTCCCAGGGCAGAGTCTCCTCCAAGGTGTATGCTCCCCGTCCTAGTCTTGGAAGACTCCCGATGTGAGAAGGAACTCTCTGCACTCACTCCTGCAGAACTGGGAAGCGCCTGCTCAGCTAGGGACCTCCCCCAGCCAGGGCTGACTCAGGAGCACACCAGAAAGTTCAAAATGTTCCCTGCTCCAGTTTTTACTCCGCACAGCCCGTCTGCCTGCTCCATCACTTCCCGCCGACTTCAGACACTTCCCTGCCTGCGTGGGTGTGGGGCACGGTGGGATAAGGATTGTCCTCCTGGGAGTCAGAATGCCCTGCCACTGCAGCTGGCAGGGGTGGGAGCCAGGCTCCCTCCCTAAGGCACACGTCCGATTCTCTGAGCTCTGCAAGAGAATCGCTGAATCACCTCTGTTTTCCACTGGTGTCTAGTGTCCCATGCTGTTTCTCTGCAGGTCCACGAAACTGGTCCTGTGAAAGTGGAGATCACTCGCGTGCAGTAGTCTGCCTATTTCACCTCTGACTCCAAGAGCAGAGAGCCAGGAAGCCACCCCTAATCCGCCATTTTTTCCTGTTTGCATTTTTAAAATCCTTACCAGCTTAAGCCAAGCTTCTGCTCCCCTTTCACTTTACTAGAGAAAGGACAGCCTAGTTCAGAACTTCAGGCACAGAAGGAGAGGGCCCTTCATATTCCCAGTGCAGGCTAAGAACCATCAGCATTGGCTCCACTCCAGACCTGTGTGGAATCAGAAGCTTCATTGTAGCAAGATAGCCCTAGGTGATTCAAATGCACATTACAGTTTGAGAATGACTGGTTGATGATTTGTACAGGCCAAGTAGATTGCTGCTGAGGCCTCAGGTAAGTTGTTCCTTCTCTGAGTATTGCTCACAGCACACACAGCCTTGCTGTTCTCTGCAGTTGAGAATGAAGGTATTTTCCTATCTCTATCACTCAGAGTATCTTCCAGCAAAATAAGACCAGTATATTAGAGTTACCCAAGGAAGCTTCTCTTAACTTCATTTTAATATCACAGGCAGTATTTGAGGATTACTTTTTCCTACCATCCCAAACATCGACTTTTTCTCTTAAATTTAAGTTTTTAATGATCTTCTAGCCAGTTGAGGGGAGCAGGCTGAAGTGTAAGTAGAACCTGAGAGAAATGTGGTATTTAGTTGGAAGTTATGGAAGGCTCTAGCAGGCAAAGATAGGTGCCTGTGCAGAAACAGTTCTCATTCTCTTGTATTGCTTAATGGAAACAGAATTGTTCCATGCAGAGTTGCTGTCTTCACACACATCATTGTGGGTAGGTGTGTCTAGTCCTGGAGGCAGAGGAAGACCTGCCATGAATGCCTTTTCCTGAGCGTGCTATGTGATTAATTATGTCCAAATGGGATTCTCTTTATGGGACCCAAATGTTGGTGCAGAGAAGACTCTGTGGCTTTCTGACATTGGACAAGCCTCTAGTGTGAAAGCTATAAGACAAGCTGGTGTTTCACTAAGAGTGACATGACTGAGTCCATATGACTTTAGCCTTTTTTATTTAGTCAAAAGGTATTTTTCTTTTTCAAATTATTTTAATAGATTTAGGTGGTACAAGTGGAGTTTTGTTAAATGGATATATGATATAGTGGTGAATTCTGTTCTTTTAGTGTACCCATCACCTGAATAGTGTATGTCGTACCCGATAGGTAATTTTTCATCCCTCATCCCTCCCACCCTACCACATTTAGAGTCTCCAATATCCATTATACCACTCTGTATGACCATGCATAGACATAGTTTAACTCCCAATCATAAGGGAGAACATGTGGTATTTGGCTTTCCATTCCTGAGTTACTTCATGTAAGATAATGGCCTCCAGTTCATTCAAGTTGCTCCAAAAGACATTATTTCATTCTTTTATATGGCTGAATAATATTACATGTTATATATAAACCATATTTTCTTTATCTGTTCATTGGTTGATGGGCACTTATGTTGATTCCGTATCTTTGGTATTGTGAATTGTGCTGCAATAAACATATGAGTGTGGATATCTTTTTAATATAATGATTTATTTTTCTGTGGGTAGATAGCCAGTGGTGGGATTGAAGGATCAAATAGCAGATCTACTTTTGGTTCTTTGAGAAATCTCAATGCTATTTCCATATGGGCTGTACTAATTTACATTCCTATCAACAGTGTATAAGTGTTCCCTTTTCACTGAATTTGTGCCAATATCTATTTTTTTTATTTTTTAGTAATTGCCATTTTGATTGCAGTAATTTGGTATCTCATTGTGGTTTTAATTTACATTTCTCTTATGATTAATGATTTGGAGCATTTTTCATATATTTGTAGGCCATTTGTATATCATCTTCTGAAAAATGCCTATTCATATCATTTTCCCACTTTTTAGTGGGGTTGCTTGTTTTGTTCTTGCTGAGTTGTGTGAGTTCCTTGCAGATTTTGGATATAATTCCTTTGTCAGATGTATAGCTTGCAAATATTTTCTCCAATTCTATAGTTTGTCTATTTATTCTGTTAATTTTTCTTTTGCTGTGCAAAAGCTGTTTAGTTTAATTAAAACCATTTATTTGTTTTTGTTGTATTTTCTTGTCAAATCTTACTTATAAATTTTTTGCCTAGGCTAATGTCCATGATTTTATTCTAAAATGTTTATAACTTCAGGTCCTACATTTAAGTCTTTTTTTTTGATGAGACATGTTTTTTTAATTTTTATTTTAATTTTTTTATTTCAGAATGTTATGGGGGTACATATATTTTGATTACATAATTTGCTTTTGTACAGTTTGATTCAAAGTTATAAGTATGTCCTTCACCCGGTTAGTGTGCATTGTACCCATTAGATGTGAATTTACCCACCCCTTCTCCTCCCTCCCACCTACTTGATTTCCCTTGTGTTTTACTTCCATATGTGCATATAAGTGTTGAGCAATTAGTTTCAATTTAGTATTGAGTACATGTGGAAATAACCCAAGTGCCCATCAATACATGAGTGGATTAACAAAATGTGGTATATGTATACCATGGAGCACTACTCAGACATAAAAAAATGAGGATTTAGTATCTTTTAGTGCATTTAAGTCTTTAATCCATTTTGAATTAATGTTTGTATATGCTGAGAGATACAATCTAGTTTCCTTCTTCTGCATGAGGCTATCTAATTTTCCATCCACCACTTATTGAATCGGGTGTCCTTTCTCCAGTGTATGTTTTTGTCTGCTTTATCAAAGACCAGTTGGCTGTAGGTATACGGCTTTATTTCTGGCTTCTCTATTCTGTTGTATTGATCTACATGTCTGCTTTTATTTCACTACTGTGCTGTTTTGGGTACTACAGCACTATAGTATAATTTGAAGTCAGGTACTGTGATGCCTCCTGGTTTGTTCTTTTTGCCTAGGATTGCTTTGTCTATATAGGCTCTTTTTTGGTTAAATATAAATTTTAGAATTTTTTTTCTGATTCTGTGAAAAAAGATGTTGATATTTTGATAGGAATTACATTGAATCTATAGATTGCTTTGGGAAGTATGGCCATGTTAAAAATATTGATTCTTGCAATCTATGAGCATAGGGTAATTTTCTATTTGGTTGTTTCATCTATAATTTTTTTCATCAGTGTTTTGTAGTTTTCCTGTAGAGACATTTCACATCCTTTGTTAAATACATTCCTAGGTATTTTTTATTGCAGCTGTTATAAATGGGATTGAGTTCTTGGTTTGTTTCTCAGCTTAGTCATTATTGGTGTGTAGAAATGCTACAAATTCATGTATATTGCTTTTTTAACCTGAAACTTTGCTGAATTCATTTATCAAATCTAGGCATCTTTTGGAGGAGTTTTTAGGATTTTCTAGGTATAAAATCACATCATCAACAAACAATCTAACTTTCTCTTTTCTAATTTGGATACCCTTTATTTCTTTTTCTTGCCTGATTGCTCAGTCTAGGACTTACAGTGCTATTTTGAATAGAAATGGTGAAGGTAGGCATCCTTGTCTTGTTGCAGTTCTGAGAGGAGATGTTTTCAAATTTTCCCTATTCAATAGGGAAAATTGGCTGTGGGTTTGTCATATATGGCTTTTATTATTTTGAGATATGGTCCTTCTATGTCTAGTTTGTTGAGAAGTGATGAAGTGATGCTGGATTTTATCAAATGCTTTTTCTACAACTATTGATATTGTCTTGATATTTTCTTTAATTCTGTTTATGTGGTGAATCACAGTTATTGACTTGCATTCATTGAACCATCCTTGCATTCCCAGGATGAAACCCAATTTGATCATCATGAATTATCTTTTTGACATGCTTTAGGATTCAGTTTGCTAGTATTTTGTTGAGAAATTTTACATCTATATTAGTCAGGGAAATTTGTCTGTAGTTTTCTTTTTATGTAGTGTCCTTCACTGGCTTTAGTATCAGGGTAACACTGTCTTCAAAGAATGAGTTAGGGAGGATTCCCTCCTCTTCAATCTTTTGGAACAGTTTCAGTAGGATTGCTGCCAGTTCTTATTTGTAGGCCTGGTAGAATTCAGCTGTGAATCTGTCTGATCATTGTTTTTTTCACTGGGAGTTTTTTAAAATTCCTGATTCAATCTTGCTACTCATTATTGGTCTGTTCAGGATTTCTATTTCTTCCTGATTCAAGCTTGGGAGGTTGTATGTTTCTAAGAATTTATCCATTATTTCTTGATTTTCTAGTTTTTTGGCATAGAAATGTTCATAGTAGTCTCAGATAATCTTTTGTATTTCTATGGTATCAATTGTAATATCTCCTTTTTCATTTCTAATTGAGCTTACTTGGATCCTCTCTGTTCTTGGTTAATCTAGCTAGTGGTCTATCAGTTTTGTTTATCTTTCAAAGAACCAACTTTTTGTTTCATCGATCCTTTGTATTTTTTGGTTTCAATTTTATTTAGTTCTTTTCTGGGTGTTTGTTATTTCTTTTCTTCTGCTGGTTTGCATTTAGTTTGTTCTTATTTTTCTAGTTCCTTCAGGTGCAATGTTAGGTTGTTAATTTGTGATCTTTCAGTCTTTTTGATGTAGGCATTCAGTGCTATAAAATTCCCTCTTAGCAGTGATAAGCTGTCTTAATATCATTCATTTCAAAAATTTTTAAATTTTTATCTTGATTTTCTCATTGACCCAAAGGTCATCAGGATCAGGTTATTTGATTTCCATGTATTTGCATAGTTCTGACAGATCCTCTTGGAATTAATTTTGTTTTATTTCTCTGTGATCTGAAAAGATACTTGTTGTGATTTTTATTTTTTGAAGGTTTTTGAGACTCATTTTATGGCCTACAATATGGTCTATCTTGGAAAATGTTCCTTGTGCTGATGAGAAGGATGTATATTCTGCAGTTGTTAGGTAGAATGTTCTGTAAACATTTGCTAGATTCATTTATTCTAGAGTCTAGTTTAATTCCAGTGTGTCTTTGTTGATTTTCTGCCTTGGTGATTTGTCTAGTGCTGTCAGTGTAGTGTTAAAATTTCCCACTATTATTGCATTATTGTCTATCTTTTTTCTTAGGTCTAGAAGTATTTGTCTTATGAATCTGAGTGCTTTGCTATTAAGTTCTTATATATTTAGAATTGTTATATCTTCCTGTTGAATTGATCCCTTTATCCTTATATTATGGCCTTCACTGTCTTTTTATTTACTGTTGTTGATTTAAAGTCTATTTTATCTGATATAATTATGGCTACTCCTGTTCATTTTGATTTTCATTTGCATAGAATATTTTTCCACTCCTTTACCTTGAATCTGTAAATATCTTTACCAGATAAATGAGATTCTTAAAGGCAGCTGTTACGCGTATTCTGTTTTTTTTTCTTTTTAATCCATTCCACCAATCTGTATGTGTTATGTGGGGCATTTATCCTGTTTACTTTCAAAGTTAATATTGATATATGAGGATCTGTTCCTGTCACAATGTTACTTGTCACCAAATTGCTTTCTATTCTCAACTGTGAAATTGTTTTTATAGGACCTGTGAGTATTATGGTTTCATGTGTTTTTATGCTGCCAATGATCTACCTTTTGTTTTCATGTTTAGAACTCCCTTGAGCAATTCTTCATAGGGCTGATTTAGTGGTGACAAATTCCCTTAGCATTTGCTTGTCAGGGAAAGACTTTATTTCTCTTTAATTTGTGAAGCTTAGTTTAGCAGGATACAAAATTCATGGCTGATAGTTTTTTCCATTGAGAATATTGAAAATAAGACCCCAATATCTCCTGGCTTGTAAGGTCTCTGCTGAGAAGTCAGCTAGTAGTCTGATGGCCTTTCCTTTGCAGGTAATTAGACATTTGTGTCTTGCTACTTTTGAATTTTTTTCCTTTACATTCACTTAGATGACCTAATGACTATATGCTTTGATGTGGACCTTCTTGCAATGTGCCTCTTTTGTGTTCACTGAGCCTCTTCTATCTGGATGTCTAAGTTTCTTGCAAGACTGGGAAAGTTTTCCTCCATTATTCCCTCAAATAGGTTTTTAACACATTTTACTTTTGTGTCTTTGCCCTCAGTAATATCTATGACTCATAGGTTTATGTGTTTTACTTAATCCCATATTTCTCAAAGACTTTGTTTATTTCTTTTAATTATTTTGTCTATTTTTGTCTGACTGGGTTAATTCAAAATAACTGTCTTAAAAGTCTGAAATTATTTTTGCCCTGGTCTATTCTATTGTTTGAGCTTTCAACTGCTTTTTGTAATTCCATCCATGTGTCTTTCATTTCTATAACTTCTGTCTGGTTTATTTTTTTTAAAACATCTATCTCTTTAGTAATTTTTTATTCATTCCCTGACTTTTTTGGGGGGGGGTGTTGTTTTTTTTAACTTTCTCTGGGATCTGGTTAAAATTCCTTGCAATCTATACTTTGACTTCTTTATCTATCATTTCAGAATTTTCCTTCTGGCTGGGATCCCTTGCTAGAGAGCTAGTGTGATCCTTTGGGGGTGTCAAACAGTCTGTTTTTCGTACTGCCGAAGTTCTTACTCCGGTTCCCTCTCATCTGGAGAAGCTGTCACTTCTTATTTTTGAATTTACTTTCATTTGGATGGGACCTTTTAATTTTTAATTTGTCTCCTTGAGGGTGTGTGTGTAATGTATGTTGTGTTTGTTCATTTAGTTTTGATTTTGGGGTACTTTCAAGGGGGCCAAATCTCTGTATGTGTTCCTTGGTTATAGATAGCCTTTGTGTGGTGATTTTCTCAGATGCTGATTTTAGTAGGGATTCAATGGGCTGAAGTTCAAGCATTAGGCCAGTAGGTGGCGTTTATGTGCCAGCTGCAGCAGGAGCTAATGGTGTGTGCTTGGTCTCAGTTTGCTCAGGCGGTGAGGTGGTCTGTGGAATGTCTAATGTCTTGTGTCACGTGCTCAGCCCTTGAGGGGGGACAAAGCTGGGTCTAGCTATACCGCCAAACTCCCCCTCATACATCCCAATGACAAGTGGAAGCACCATCCTTGACAAGGGTGGGTGGGGGGAGCTTGTGTTGAAATGTACCATGGTGTCCATTGTGGTGGGGGGTGGGGGAGTGGAGGCAAGGGACTGCACCAGCTCCACACATGGGTAGGTAGACATGCGATCTGTCCCTATAATCCCGCTGTCCTGGAGCTCATGACTTTCGGTTCAGGGACACAATGTTGTTTTCCTCCAGGCTGTAGTGTAGCTATGGGCCATGGAAAACACCTGTCCCACAGCCCTCCACCCAGATGGCTTCAGTGTGAAACCTCCCAGCCTGAAATAAACAGCACTTCAGCTTGCTTGTACTCCAATGCAGGAAGCTACTGCTCCTTAAAGGGAAAGGCATAGACCTGGCCCTCCTTGCAAGCCCAGGCATGGTGAGCAGGGCATCAGTGAGGCTACAGCTACTCCTAAATGCCCTGGAATGACCATCCTCTAATGGACCTGGTCCAGCTCCCCCATGGGAACAGCTGCAGCTACATCAACAGCAGTGGGGTGGGGGATAAGGAGAAGTCCCACCTCCCGGTATGTTCCAGGACCTAGTCACTAAGTCAGAACTGCTCTTCTCATTTACAGAGCCCAGGATTGTGCCTGCTTCTCCACTGGAGGGAGAGCAGACACCCTCAGCTCACAATCAAGGCACTTTCCAATGGAAGAGAGTGCGTGCTCTGGTCTCCTTTGTATCAACACTGCCCCCTAAGCATACCACAGTCTCCTCTTCCCTATGGGTACCCTTCCCTGAGTGTTAAAACTCTAGGAATCCCACAGTTCCACAGGGACATCCTAGCCTCCTGTGGTTGCTATAGTCAGAGTGGGTGCTGGGAAATGTTTGTGGGGCATCCAGCAAAGCAGGGATCCAAAAGCTGAGATTCCCTGGGCAGGGCAACTGCAAAAATGCTGCCTCTCTGTGTAGGGAAGGAAATGGGCTGCACCCTCCATGTAAACACAGGTGCAGTGGGCACAGTGATAGTTGGAGTGCAGCCTCTCCCCAAACCCCAGGACTATCCATCCTCCAGCACACCCACACCAAATCCCCATGGGAGAGGTCATGGCTACATTCTCAGCAATGGGTGGTGAGAAAAGGAGAATTTCCTGTCTCCACGTCCCTTTCTGTGCACTGGTGCCACTTGTCCTCTGGGGTAGAACCCACTCCTCCCCTACAGACCCTGCTCTATACCTGTATCTCCACTGGGAGGAATGCAGACATATTCGTTTCACAAGCAGGGAACGCTGATGCAAAGGAGGGCACATGCTCTGTTTGTTCCATGAGACACTTTGGTTTGCTACACTCTCCCTTCCACTAGGGGCAGCCCACCCTGAAGGTTAAAACTCTAGGAATCCTGCAGCTCCCCTGGTTCCCAATGGAATTTTGTGGTTGTCACAGTCGGAGAAGATGCTGGGGAATGTTTGTGTGGGATCCAGTGATACGCAAATGGAAGAGCTGAGACTCCTTGGACACAAGCAATGAGTGCATAAGCGGTATGGTGTCTTTCACCTTAGCTTGAGTCTCTGGAGAGGGCAAATGTCTCTGTGTTGGCTGGCAGCCCATTGGGCTTGTGGGAACAGAGAGGCTCTCTGACAGATCAGGAGATGACAGTCTGCCACAAGAGTGAGGGGAGCAAAAAGAAACACCTCCCAACTACACTTCCCACAGAACTCCAAATTTCTTAGGGATCAGTCTCTGCCGAACTCTTGTTTCTTCTTATTTTGTGCCCCAACTTCTTTCCATGGGTTCTCTGGTAAGTTCTAGCACTCTTCCCATAGTATTCCTCTTGGGCAGTACTTAGTTACCTGCTACTTTGAATATTCTTTCTGAGGAGAATTGGTGACCAATGTCTATAGTCAGCTATCTTAAAAAATAGCATTAAAAAAAAAAAAACTCAGCAAACTCCAAGTAATACAGAAATCAGTTGAGAAATTTATCAGAGAAATTTAACAAAGACATTTAAATAACAAGAAAAATTAAACAGATATTTTAGAACTGAGAAATACATTTGATAAACTGAAAAATGCATTAGAGGTTCCATATAGCAGAATGGATCAAACAAAAGAAAGAATCAGTGAGCTCAAAGACAGGCCATTGGGAAATACACAAAGAAGAAAAAAGAATAAAAAGGAATGAAAAATACTACAAAATATAGATATTTACCTCAAAAGAGTAAATCTAAGAATTATTTGGTGTTCACGAGGAAGTTGGGGAAAAGCAAAGGGTAGAAATCTTATTCAAAGAAATAACAACTGAAAATTTTCCAAAATTTAAGATAGAAACATCTAGGTACAGGAAGTCAGAGAAAACCACACAGATTCAACCCAAATAAGATTATCCCAAGGCATATAGTAATTAAATTCTCAAAGGTCAAGGACAAAGGATTCTAAAATCAGTTAGAGAAAAGAGGCAAATAACATAAAATGGTGCATTCATTTGTTTAAAAACAGACTTTTCAAATAAAACCATGACAATCAAATGGCCAAAAAGCATATGAAAAAATGTTCAACATCACTAATCATCAGAGAAATACAAATTAAAATCACAATGAGATATCATCTTACACCAATCAGAATGGCTGTTATTAAAAAGACAAAAAATATCAGATGTTGGCAAAGATGCAGTGAAAAGAGAACTCTTATACACTGTTGGTGGGAATGTAAATTAGTATAACCTATATTAAAAAAAATGGAGATTTCCCAAAGAACTAAAAATAGAACTGCCATATAATTCAGCAATCATATTTCTGGATATCTATCCACAGGAAAAGAAATCAATATATAAAAAATATGCCTACTCTTGTATATTTATCACAGCACTATTCACAATAACAAAGCTATGAAATTAACCTAAGTGTCCTTCAATGGAGGATTGGATAAAGAAAATTTGTGGTATTTATATGCAATGGAATACTATTCAGATGTGAAAAAAAAAGAATGAAATCATGTCTTCTGCAGCAATATGGACAGACCTGGAGGCCATTATCTTAAGTGAAATAACCAGACACAGAAAGACAGATACTATATGTTCTCATTTATTAGTGAAAGCTAAATAACGTGTACACATGGAAGCAGAGTGTAGAGTGATGGACAATGGAAATTCAGAGGGATGGGAAGGTGGCAGGGGATAGATGAAGGGAGGTTGCTTAGCAGGTATAATGTGTCTTGCTTCAGTGATATATGCACTGAAGGCCCTGACTTCACCACAACACAATATACCAATGTAGCAAAATTGCACTTGTACCTCATGAATATGCTAATATACAAATAAAAAAGAAAGGAATACAAGGTATGTGGTAAAATACTTAACATTCCTAATCATCAGAGAGATGAATATCAAAAGGACAATGAGATATCATCATCTCACCTCAGCTAAAATGGCTTTTATCAAAATAACATGGAATAATGGATGCTGGTAAAGATGTGGAAAAAGGGGAACCCTTATACACTGTTGCTAGGAATATAAACTAGTACAGCAACTATTGAAAACAGTATGGAGTTTCCTCTAAAAACTAAAAATAAGATTTCCATGCCATATGATCCAGCAATCTCACTGCTGGGTATACAAATCAAACGGAGGAAATCAGTATATTGAAGGGGTATCTGCACTCCCATTTTTATTGCAAAACTGTTCACAATAGTCAATATGGAATCGCCTAAGTGTCCATCTATGGATGAATAAAGAAAATGTAATATAAACACACAATGAAATATTATTCAGCAATAAAAAATAAAATGAAATCCTGTCATTTGCAGCAACATGGATTGAACTAGAGGACATTATGCTAAATAAGATAAGCCAGGTACAAATATCACATGTTCTCACTCATATATTTTTGTTTTCTTTGTCAAAGATTAGTTGGTCATAGGTATATGGTTTTATTTCTGGGTTCTCTATTCTGTTCCACTGATCTATGTTTCTTCTTTTTTACCAGTACCATGCTGTCTTGGTTACCAAAGCCTTGTAGTATGGTTTAAGTGGAGTAATGTGATGCCTCCAGATTTCTTCTTTTTGCTTAGAATTACTTTGCCTATTTTGGGCTTTTTTTTGATTCCATATGAAATTCAGGATTGCTTGTTCTAATTCTGTGAAGAATGATATTGGTATTTTGATGACAATTGCATTGAATCTGTAAATCACTTTGGGTAGCATGGATAATTTAACAATGTTGATTCGTGTAATTTATGAGCATGGGATATTTTTCCATTTGTTTGTGTCATCTATGATTTCTTTCATCAGTGTTTTGTAGTTCTCCTTGCAGAGCTCTTTCACTTCCTTGGCTAAGTATATTCCTAGGTAATTTTTTATTGCAAGTATGGTAAATGGGATTGAGTTCTTGATTTGATTCTCAGCTTGGCTGTTATTGATATATAGAAATCCTACTTATTTGTGTACATGAATTTTGTAACGTGAGACCTTAGTGAATTTATTTATCAACTGAGGAGTCCTTAGGGTTTTTCATAACGCTTGCAAATAGTGATACTTTGATCTCCTCTTTTCTGATTTAGATGCTTTTTACTTCTTTCTCTTACCTGATTTCTCTGGCTAGGACTTCCAGTATTATGTTGAATAGAAGTGGTGAAAATGGGTATCCTTGTCTTGTTATAGCTCTTATTGGGACTGCTTTCAATTTTTCCCTATTCAATATGTTATCAGTTGTGGGTTTGCCATACATGGCTTTTTTTATTTTGAGGTACATGACATTTATGTCTAGTTTGCTGACAGTTTTATCATGCGAGGATACTGGATATTATTGAATGCTTTTTTTGCATTTATTGAGATAATCATATGGCTTTTGTTTTTAATTCTGTTTATGTAGTGAATCACAATTATTGATTTGCTTATGTTGAACCATTCTTGAATCCCAGTGATGAAAGGCACTTGATCATAGTGAATTAGCTTTTTGATGTGCATTGAATTTGGTTTTCTAGTATTTGGCTGATGATTTTGAATCTATGTTCATCTGTAATATTGGTCTGTGGTTTTCTTTTTTATGTTGTGTCCTTTCCTGCCTTTGGTATGAGGGTAATACTGGCTTCCTAGAATGGGTGAGGGGATCCTTCCTTCAGTAGGATAGGTATTAGTTCTTCTTTGTAGGCCTGGTAGAATTCAGCTGCAAATCCATCTGCTCTTGGTTTCTTTTTGTCAGGAGATTTATAATGCATAGACTGTCACACACACACACACACACACAAAGAAGCCAGAAACTTTGCCTTGGGGCCACAGTGTTTTATTATGAAAATAGAATAAAAATTTTGAGTATAATTTAAAGGTAAACATAAATAGAAAAATGAAATTTATTGACTTTTATTCATTTAACCCATGTTTTTAGAATTAAATTGTCAATATTAATTGTAACAATATGAACATCAACAAGTAAGAATTTATATATGCTTCACGCAGCCCTGGGGTCAAAACTGAAGTGAATTAAATACAACTCTCATGGCAGTCAATGTGTTAAATTACTGATTCAATCTTTTTACTCATTACTTGTCTGTTCAGGATTTCTATTTCTTCCTGATTCAAGCATTGGAGGTTGCAGGTTTCCAAAAATTTGTCCATTTCTTCTAGATTTTCTAGTTTGTGTGCACAAAATTATTTATAGTAGTCTCAGGTGATCTTTTCTATTTCTGTATATCAATTATTATGCTTCTGTTTTCACTTCTGATTGAGATTGATTCTTCTCTCTTCCTTTCTTGATTGATCTAGTTAGTGGTCTATCAATTTTGTTTGCCTTTTAAAGGAACCAACTTTTCCTTTTATTGGTACTTTATCTTGCTTTTTTGACTTGAATTTCATTAAGTTCTGATCTGATCTTTGTTATTGTTTGTTTTCTTTTAGCCTTGGGTTTTGTTTGTTCATGTTTTTCTGATTTCTTGAGGTGTGATATTAGGTTGTTAGTTTGTGATTTTTCCATCTTTTTGATGTAGGCATTCAGCACTATATATTTCTCCTTTAGCACTGCTTTTACTGTATTCCAGAAATTTTGGTAGCTTGTTTCACCATTGTCATTCAATTTAATAAATTTTTTTAATTTCCATCTTGATTTCATTGTTGACCCAAGATCATTCAGCAGCAGGTTTTTAAAACTTTCTTTTTATTTGTGTAATTTGAAAGTTCCTCTTGTAATTGATTTCTAGTTTAATTCTACTGTGGTCTGAGAAGATGCATGGCATAACATATGATCCATATTGGAATATATTCCATATGCTGTTGCTCCATAGATTAATATTGCTATATAGAGACAGAAATGATTCCAGGAGTTTTGCAGGGCTTTGCCCTGAAGGAATATGTGAACATGTTAGTTCACATATCAAAAGCTGCCTCGCCTCAGGAAAGCATCTCACAGGTTAGTGACAGCTGCTTTCCAAGGTGATGCTACAGTCTCAAACCTGTGGCTTTCACCTGTTTTGTATGACAAAGCAGGTTTACATGGAGCCATGGAATGAGAGCTGATCAAAGGGTGCCCACCCAACAGACATCTACGGCTAAAAGCAATTAGCCTAAAGGACAGTTCCTGCTTCACTCCTGACTACCTGTCTCAATCCACAATAACTAGATAAAGAAATACAGAGCCACTATATCTCTGTTTAGCCTTTCTGCTAAGTGATAGCTTTATCTTAGAACTTAGACGTTTGTCTTAGAAAGATTTTGTAACCGTTTGCTCACATAGATAGAGTTAATAAAGGGATCTCTAGAAGCGTTTTGGGAGACTTTTAACCTAAAATGAACTACCCATTACTATGTAAATCTGTTACCCCTGGCAACCAATCACTGTACCAATAAATACCTATGGGAAATTTTACTCAGGGCTTCAGAGCTCACGGGAATGCTGGAGGTCTCCTAATACCCCACCTTTTATAAATTCTATACTTTATAAAACTGTACTTTCATCTCTGTGTATTCTTTTATTTCTATATTCTATTATTTTCTATTTTCTATTATTTCCTTATCCTTTACAATGACCCCTGCCTAAGGTACCTGATTTTTTGCTGGGAGTGTAGCTAACTCCCAACAATATGCTACTGAGATGGATGTATATTCTTCAGTTTTTGGGTAAAATGTCCTGTAAATATCTGTTAAGTACATTTGTTCTAGAGTCCAGTTAATTTCAGTGTTTCTTTGTTGATTTTCTGCCTTGATTATCTGTCTAATTCTTTAAATACAGTACTGAAGTCCCCCACTATTACTATGTTACTGTTTATTTCTTAGATCTACAAATATTTCTTTTATGAATCTGGGAGCTCTGGTGTTAGTTGCATATATATTTAGGATTATCATACCTTCTTGTTGAATTGATCAATTTATTATTATATATTACCATCTTTGTCTTTTTTAACCATTCTTGATTTAAAATATGTTTTATCAGATATAAGACTAGCTCCTCCTGCTCATTTTTGGTTTCCATTTGTGTAGAAATTTTTCCCACCACTGTACTGTGAGTCTATAAGAATCTTTATGAGTCAATTTGGTTTCTTGGAGACAGTAGGTATTTGGGTTGTGTGTGTGTGTGTGTGTGTGTGTGTTTTCCCCATTCTGCCAATCTAAATCTTTTCAGTGGGACATTTACACAGTTATTATGTTTAAGACTAAACATAGGATTTCAATCCCTTCTAGCTTGTAGGGTTTCTGCTGAGAAACCTGCATTACTCTGATGGATTTTCTTTTGTAGTTATTTGATGTTTTCATTTCGCAGCTTGCAGGAGTTCCTCCTTCATGTTGACTTTGGTCAGTCTGATGACTATGTGCCTTGACTATGCCTTTTTGTAGTGATTTTCCCAGGAGTTCATTGAGCTTCTTATATTTGGATGACTAAATCTCTAGCAAGACCAGGGAAGTTTTCCCTGATTATTCCCTCAAATATATTTTCTAAAGTTTTTCTTTTCCTTCTTCTCCCTCAGGGATACCTATGATTCTTATATTTTGGCATTGTATATAATCCCATATTTCTCAGATACTTTATTCATTTATCATCATTATTTTTTATTTAATTTTGACTTACTGGGTTAAGTCAGTCTTCCAGCTCTGAAATTCTTCTGCTGGGTCTAGTTCTAGTCTTGAAACTTTCCACTGTGCTTTGTATTTCCCTAAATAAATTTATCATTTCCAGAAGTTTTGTTTGCTATTTTAAAAATACATGTAAGTCTTCAGTAAATTTTTCATTCATTTTCTGATATTTTTTGTTTCTTTAAGTTGGTTTTATAATTTCTCTTAGATCTCATTGAGCTTCCTAACAATCCATTTTTTTTTTTAGTTCTTTATCTGTCATTCAGTATTTTCATTTTGGTTGGGATCCATTACTAGAGAGCTTGTGTGTGATCCTTTGATGGGGATTGTCACATTGTTTTTTCATACTGAGCTTTTTCACTGATTCCTTCTCATCTGGAGAGGGTGTGTCACTTGTAGCTTTTGAATTTTCTTTTGTTTAAGTGGGAATTTTTTCTTTCTCTTGAGGTTGTGACTGTAGCATATGTTGGGTAAGGATCTTTGGCTTTGCTTGTGTGTTCTTTCAGAGTGGCCTAGATTTTGAATGAATATTTTGGTTATAGATAGCATTAGTGTGGTGTTTTTCTCAATTGCTAGTTATTTGTAGGCTGTAATGGTGGTGTACTACGCATGTGGAGAGGTTTCTTGCCTCCTCTCCAGAAGGGGAGATGAGGTCTCTGAAGTCATTCTTTCCCTAGACCTGTGGACTTCTAACAATATGAATTACATTGGAATGTCTAGTTTAATCTCTAGGTGAAAAGGTGGTGCTTGTCTATTAGAATCAGCCAAGCCGTGTACAACTGAAACAGTAAATGCTGTAATAGGCTATAGAAGTTGACCTCTCTGCCAATTTATGATTCTTGCACGAGAGAACCAGCTATGGTGGAGTTTGTGGGACCTATCACAGCTCTAGTCAACCAGGAGAAGCACTCAGACATCCTAGGTAATGGATGGGAGTACCCCTGGAACTCCAAAGGGATCCCTTCTTGTGTTCCACCACCACTACAGCAGATGGAATCATGAAGCTAGGTGGGACTAGCTTGGGCAAGCCCAAGTTTAGGCTTCCCAGAGGTGAGTGTAAGCATTATCTCAATAAGACTCAGAGGTCAGCTCTCAAGCTGCTTGGGAAAGCCATCAGGGAGGAACGCCACACCAAAGAACTTGCTTGTGGGGGAGGGGCAGTCTAGAATTCACAGCTCAGCTGGTGGGAATGGGTTTGACTCTTTTCCCACTCGCCTTGTCTAGCTGATCTCTCTCAAGCATCTGGGCACTGGCAGCAGCCCAAACCAGCCAGGACCACAGCCTGGCAGTAATGGTGCCATGGATTGCCAGTCTCCCCACCCAGGGACCAGCCTAAGACCAAAAAGCATGGCTTTCTCAGCCATTCCTGTTGGAGGAGTGGTGCTCCATGCATATAATGCAGCATGGACCCACTCCACCCTTTCCTTTCAGTTCTGCCCATGGGGGCTCCCTCCCCACTTGAGATCAATTCATAAATCTCTCCCTAATGCTCCTGAATGATGCAATTGACCCCTGAAAATACAGGATCAGGCCCATGGAATTGCCCTTAGGTCCTTTGAGTTTAAGCTCTAACAGGGAAATGCAGGTTGCTCCTAGGATGCCTGTGAAACATACAAATAGGCCAACAGTTGTTCTGTTGTAGATCATCTGTGAAGTGGGCAGGGTACACCCCACTCAGTGGAGCAGTGAGCTCATGGTCTGAACACCCCCCAGTCCCACAGTGATGCACAGCTGCAGCAGCAAAACTTGATCTTGCAGTGGGGGAGATTGCCTAGTTCCCTCCTCCCTCCCTAGCAGCAATGGGGCAGAAACAGCCTCAGAGCAGGGCTTAGAATACTGGGAAAAGGTCTCTCCAGTTGGCTGCAGGTGCATGTGCCCAGGATTTGGAAGCCTGTTGAGCTTCATGTGAGCCCAAGCAGTGCTTCTGTGTGATCTCCTGGTAGGTCCTCATGCCACTGTGTAGGCCTACGGAGGTTGAGGAGTTCACCTATAGCCAAAACTGCAAAGGTCCAAGGTGGAAGTGTAGAGCTCCAAAGGTCTACTGTTACCCCTTCCTTGGGCCCAGGTCCAGGAATTGCCCAAGTTTCTCAATGGCCCCACACAGACACAGTCTGGCTCCTACCTTCACACTAAATGTCTCCCCATCGCCTATCTGCTATCTTCAAGCATTTTTCTTCAATGATATATTTGAAATATGGGTATTTGATGAAAATCCTGATTTCTCTCTGAAGAAGAGACAAATGTCAGCTGCCTGTAGTCAACCATCTTGAAAGTCCCCAATAATATATTGTATATTAACAAAATAGCTAGAAGAGAAGAATTCAAATGTTTCTAGCATAAGGAAAAGAAAATATCTGAGGTGATGGATGTCCCAAATGTACTGATTTGACCTTTACAGATGATATAAATGTATTAAATTGTTACATGTACCACAAAAATATGTACATATATTATGAATCAATAATAAATAAATAAATGACAACATGTGTCCATACTCCACTCCAGAAAAGTTCTATCCAGAGAATAAAAGGAAGGTAACTATGGGAGGTAATGGATATCTTAATTAATTTGATTGTGGTAATCTTTTCACAATGTACACATAACATATACATAAATATATACCATATATTTACACCACAAGTATACGGTTATTTTTGTCTATTATGCATTAATAAAGCTAGAAACATGAAGTAATTAGATTCTATCTAATAATGAAAATAAATTAAAGTATAATAATGTTTCTGTGTGATATAAAGTTAATATCAGGCGAGGTAACTTAATTTGTTGAAAGGAATATTCTCTGGGAATCCAAGGGCAGAGGGTGGGAACGGATTCTGTTTTTCATAATAAATTTTGTAAAACTACTTGAGTTTATCAAAGTAATGTTTATATGTATACCAACATACACATATACACAAATATATACATACACAGATATACATAAATGTACATAGACAAATAAATATTCTTTAAGATCAAGTAGTTCCATGAAGTGTAGTAAACATTTAAAAAAATAAAAGTTATCCTTGTGGGAGTGAACACTGGGGAATTGGGGGGTGGGGGGTAGACCCAAGTCTGAGCGACATGGGGGGTCACTGTGGAGGGGTGGGATATGCTTGAAAAGTAGATGGGGAGCGGAATTAGGGGTCTCAAT
>CAUYRT010067366.1:0-24126 GCA_963574885.1 Lepilemur ruficaudatus | reverse complement strand
CAGCCTGAGCAAGAGTGAGACCCCGTCTCTACTAAAAATAGAAAGAAAGTAGCTGGACAACTAAAAATATATATACAAAAAAAATTAGCCAGGCATGGTGGCGCATGCCTGTAGTCCCAGCTACTCGGGAGGCTGAGGCAGGAGGATTGCCTGAGCCCAGGAGTTTGCAGTTGCTGTGAGCTAGGCTGAAGCCACGGCACTCTAGCCTGGGCAACAGAGTGAGACTCTGTCTCAAAAAAAAAAAAGTGCTTTCCATCTCCCATTTCTTCCTTCCTTGTAGCTACATAATGTGAGATTCATCTACATAGGAGTACATGAAAGTGAAAAATGTATAATATGGAAAATCCACTGTATGCCATGCTGCTCAGCAGGCGTGTACTATCTCCGTACCATAAGCCAAAGATTTTAAAGCAAACAGAGTAGAGATCCATCCCAAAAGTTATGAGATTTAGGAAAGGAAGACTGAGCTGTTTTCCCTTACTAAGTCTTTGTCGGTGTGGGCGTTGCTCCTTCTCTATGCACTGGGTGTTCCTGAATGCAGTTTCCTCATCCTGGAAGCCTTGGAAGTAATTTCAGGTCCTTGCTTAAGCATCCCTACGTTTCCAAAGTCCATGTGCATAGCCAGGGCTGATCCTCAGCCTCTACCTCTCCCAAAGCTACAGCTGCTCACTCTTATATTTTTTTCTCCTAGGTGCTCTGGCCTCCAAGAGCAAGAAGCCATGTGTTCAGTACCTGCCCCCTGAGAAGCCCTGTGACAGCCCCGCCTCCTCCCACGGCAGCATGCTGGACTCTCCTGCCACCCCCTCTGCAGCCTTGGCCTCCCCAGCTGCCCCTGCTGCCACCCACTCGGAGCAAGCCCAGCCCCTCTCCCTCACCACCAAGCCGGAGACCCGGGCCCAGCTGGCTCTGCACTCCGCTGCCTTCCTGTCGGCTAAGGCTGCAGCCGCCTCCTCTGGCCAGATGGGCAGCCAGCCCCCCATCCTGTCCCGGCCCCTCCCCCTCGGGTCCATGCCCACAGCTCTGCTGACCTCTCCCCCATCCTTCCCAGCCACGCTTCATGCCCACCAGGCCCTGCCAGTGCTGCAGGCCCAGCCTCTTTCCCTGGTCACCAAGTCTGCCCACTAAGCCGCCCCTGACCTATGCAGGCTGTCACGTGACTCATCGAGTAGAAATGATTCAGAAGAAAAAAGAAAAGGAAACTTTATTGGTCAATATTTGACCACTCTGGACTGTTCTGTAAAGTGACTGGTAACAACAGCACTTTACATTTTGTAGATGTAACCAGTAGCTGATCTTAAGGCTTTTTTAAAAAACAAAACAAAACAACAAAAAAAATCTTAAAAGAAAGAACTGAAAAGTAGTGTGCTATTCATCCCTTATGTGCTGTGGTGGATGGACCTGGGCAGAAGATGCCTTTCTCTATACCTCTCTCTCTTGCCTCCCGCCTCCTCTCTCTCGCTGTCCCTACCTGCCTCAGCTTCCCCACTCGGTCTGCATGTTTGCCACTGCTGTGATTTCTAGCCAGGGACCTCTGCATCTACAGCCAGTCCTGCTCATGTCCCGTTACCCGGCCCAGATTTCCATCATGTGCTCAAGACCATGGGTTCTTCCCCTTTGACCTTTTTGTCCTCTGCCCAGTGGAAGGCCGTCGTCATGTGAGAAGACATTGTGGCCTGATTTGTTTCCACCAGCATCCCCGTCCCACAGTGGACCCAGACCCACCAGCCCCCAACTTCCGGTGGGGAATGTGGTCTTCTGAAATGGTTCAACCCCACATTTAAAGGGACTCAAGGTGCCTGCCACTTCCCCAGTGAAGAAGTCTGTGTTCCTCCCCCTCCTTGCCGGTGGAGACCGTCCCCTCACAGTCCCAGAGTGGCAGACAGGACCGGGCTCCACGGTCTGGCTCTTGTCACCTGGGTCAGTGCCAGCACAATCTGCCAAAGTTCTAAAGACCTTCTTCCCTCCCCCCCCATGTGTCACCTCACATGCTTCTTCTGTGTGTATTTCTTTTTGTTTTTATGATTTTTGGAGCAATTAAACTCCCAGTTGTTTATTTTCACAAAAGAAAATAAAATTGCAGTTGCAAGACCTTTTCTGCGTGTTTCTTTAGTTGTTTTCTAGAATCAAACCACCTTTTTCATACCAAGCCCTGTGTTAGATTTTTGCAAACAATGCAGAGGAGGAGGACTGGCACTTGTTGGAGGGGGATGTAAAACATGCTGACACAATTAGAAAACCCCAGCCCAGCTTCCAGTCTCAAATGTGCATAGACCAGTCAGTATTGAAAACTGGGGGAAATCTTTTTATATTATAGTTGATTTATATTAATTTGGAAGACATTCTCCTTATGCTTCTAACACCTACTTGACTTATGACTGCCAAGATGTCAGGCACATCCTCTGTATGCTTGCCCTAGTACAAAGGATTGCAGTTTAACAATTTTATTGAGATATGATTTACCTGTTTAAAGCTGCAATTCACTTATTTGAAATATACAATTCATTGGTTTTTAGTATGTTCAGAGTTGTGTATCCATCACCACAGTCAATGTTAGAACATTTTCATCACTCTTAAGGCCCATACCCTTTGAAAATCACCCTGTTTCCCCAGTTCCTCCCTACCCGCCACTGGCCCTAAGCAACCACTAATCTCCTTTGTCTCTAAATCTGTCTATTCTAGACATCTTGTATATAGTCATGCATTGCTTAACAACTGAAGTTCTGAGAAATGCGTCATTACGCCATTTTATTGTGTGAACATCACAGAGTGCATTGCCACAAACCCAGGTGGCGCAGCCCACCACAGAGCTAAGTTATATGGGGTAGCCTGTTGCTACCAGGCTCCAAACCAGTACAGCATGTTACTGTACTGAATTCTGTAGGCAACTGTAACACAGTGTGAAGTGTTTGTGTATCTAAACATAGAAAAGTTGCAGTAAAAATACAGTATAAAAGATTAAAAAGGGCCAGGCACAGTGGCTCATACCAGGAATCCCAGCACTTTGGTTTGGGAAGTTAAGGTGGGAGGATCACTCGAGCCCAGGAGTTTGAAACCAGACTGGGCAATATAGCAAGACCCCAACTCTACAAAATATAAAAATTATCCAGGTGTCGTGGCACGAGCCTGTAGTCCCAGCTACTTGAGAGGCTGAGGCAGGAAGATTGAGCACTTGAGCCCAGGAGATTGAGTTTACAGTGAGCTATGATCGTGACACTGCATGATAGCCTGGGCGACAGTAAAAACCTGTCTTAAAAAGAAAAAAAAAAAAGATAAAAATTGGTACACTTGTATAGGACACTTAACCATGAATAGACCTTGCAGGACAGAAAGTTGTTCTGGGCGACAGAGTGAGTGGTGAGTGAATGTGAAGACCTAGGACACTACTATACACTACTGTAGACTTCGTAAACACTCTACACTTAGGCTAAATTTATAAAGAAATTTTTTTTTTCAATAATAAGTTAACCTTAGTTTACTGTAACTTTTTACTTACAAACTTTTTTTTTCACTTCTTGACTCTTGTAATAACACTTAGCTTGAAACAAACACATTGTACAAGCTGTACAAAAATATTTATAGAAGCTTTATTCTGTTTTTAAAATTTTGGGTTTTTTTCTAGTTTTCAAACATTTTTCTTAAAAATTAAGACACAAAGGGTCAGGATCATCAATATCACTGTCATCCACTTCCACATCTTGTCCTATTGAAAGGTCTTCAGGGCAGCAACACGAATGGGGCTGTCATCGCCTATGATAACAATGCCTTCTGGAATACCTCCCGAAGGACCGGCCTGAGGCTGCTTTACAGTTAACTTTTGTTTTTAATAAGTAGGAATACACTCGAAAATAATGATAAAAGGTATAGTAAATACTTAAACCAGTAACACAGTCATTTATGTCACTATTAAGTACTACATACTGTACATAATTCCATGTGCTAGACGTTTCTAGGCCTGGCAGAGCAGTAGGTTTACTGACAGCATCATCCCCACAATCATGTGAGCGATGTATTGTGCTACATTAGGATTGCTGTGCCTTCACTACGCAATAGAAATATTTCGGCTCTGTCAAGATCTTATAGGACTGCCATGATATGTGCGGTCCATTGCTGAACTTAAGGTCTATTCAGAGCAATGGAGTGAGACTTTGACTCAAAAAAAACAAATTCTTTTTGTAGAGATGAGGCCGCGCTATGTTGCTCAGGCTGGCGTTGAACTCCTCGCCTGAAGAGATCCTCCCGCCTCTGCCTCCCATAGTGCTAGGATTCCAGGCATGGGTCACCATACCAGGCCAAAGTTTCGTTTTAAAATTAAGATATTTTCCGGCCGGGCGCGGTGGCTCACGCCGAGGCGGGCGGATGGCTCAAGGTCAGGAGTTCGAAACCAGCTCTGAGCAAGAGCGAGACCTCGTCTCTACTATAAATAGAAAGAAATTAATTGGCCAACTAAAAATATATAGAAAAAATTAGCCGGGCATGGTGGCGCATGCCTGTAGTCCCAGCTACTTGAGAGGCTGAGGCAGAAGGATTGCCTGAGCCCAGGAGTTTGAGGTTGCTATGAGCTAGGCTGACGCCATGGCACTCACTCTAGCCCGGGCAGCACAGTGAGACTCTGTCTCAAAAAAAATAAAAAATAAAAATAAACAAATAAATAAGGGACAGGAACATCTAGATTCACTGCCCCCAGAAATTAGCTCTCTGCCCTCCTGGCCGCTGCCACCCCCCCCACCCCCCGCCTTTGATCTGCTTTCTGTCACCATACCAAAGCTTGCATTTTCTGGAGTGTCTGATCACTCGGGTCTGTGCGGGGAGGTGCCTTGGGGGAGCTGGGAACCTGGTGCCGTGTCCGAAAGAGGCTCACTGGTCACTGGCGGCAGCCGTCTCTGGGCTGGTGTTAGCAGGTCTCTTGAACCGCGCGAGTCCACCAGCAGTCCGAGATGCCAGGGAGGGGAAAGTTAGCCGCTCCACCTACCCTTGTCGCCGGTCTCTAAGCTTCTCATGGGCTCTCTCCCAGTTCTCCTCCGCAGCCTCCTCCCGTGGAGTCTCCCATAGTCTCAGGCACCCCTGCTTCCAATCCTCGTCCATGCTTGCCTGCTTGCTTATTTCTTCCGCTTTCTTCTAAAATCTTTTTTGCAGAGACACTCTGGCTGGCAGTTTTTCTTGTCCATCATCTTAGCCTCCCCCTCACATTTATTTTTAAAATGTCCTTTTGGTTTTCTGAGCAGTTTTTGCACATGTGGGACAGCCCTGGAGGAGGAAGGGGCGCGTGTGATGGCCGCCACAGCCTGCAGCTCACCTGGGGCATTTCCACTCTTCTTCCCACAGAAGGATCTACTGCTCAGTGAAATTCCCAGCAGCACCGCCTCGCCGGGCTCCAGGAAGACGGGTGTGGAGAGGGTGATGGCAAAGGAGGTCTGCAGGAAGTACCTGGAGAAGGGCGCTGGGCAGCTGCCACAGGACTGCGCCGAGGCTTTGGCCACGGCCACTTGCCTCTGCCTGCGGAGGCGGAACGCCAGCCTGGCGGAGGTGAGCCTCAGGCCCCTCACTGCCCGGAGGCCACGTGGGTCCGCCTGATCAGGGACCATCCCTTCACCAAGATGTGGTTTCGTAACCCAGAGCTGTGTCTGTTGGCCAGCAGCAGAACGACTGGAGTCACGTCAGCAAAAAGGGGTGGCATGTGGGTAACGGGGGACCCGAGTGCGGGTGGGTTGCTGGGCCCCAGGCAGCACTGGACCAGATCTCGGATGTCCCTGGAACTCGGCCTGCTCTCTCTGATCTGCTGGCTTCCTTCTCTTCCCTCGGGGCCCTTTCTCTTTTCCTCCGCCCTCTTGGGGAGGGCATTTGGCCACCTCCATTTACACGTTACAGTTCGGCCTTCACTGAGAGACTAAGTCTCTGGGTCCCAATCCCAGCCTCTCAGGGGGAGAATCTCATTGGCCTACTTGGGTCAAGTGTCCACTCAGGTGAGGGGTGGGTCCAGTGTATAAACCTGGCAGCTAGGGTCTCGGTCCCTGGATAGCGACAGGGCCAGGTCCCAGCGAAAGGGCGCATTGTGCAGCCCATGGACTCTGCAGACATTCCTGAGAGCAGCCACCACGGGGTAAAACACCTTCCTCTGGACGTGGGACGTAGAGGTGGTTTCCGTGGTAAAAGGCGTAAATCTGGGGATCACCGCTAGGGCTTGCTACGGACAAAATCGCCACTGCCTGAGAGGGCCCTTGGAGATGCTCTAGCTGAGTGATTTTCTGGTGGTGTCTGGCAGAGAGGGGCTCTTCTGGGGGTGCCTCAGGAGTTGCTGTTGGCAGCAAGAGGGGAGGGGGAGCTGCACTTACAACTCTAACCGGAAACCAACTTGCACTCTCGTGATTACTGTATTGGGTTCTCAGTATTTCAGTTGAGGAAAAGGTTTGGTAGCTGAAAAAAATCTTCAAAAATCACTGCTCTTCCCCAAGCCTCCCATTTTACAGATGGGAAAGCGAAGGCCCAGAGAGAAGATGAGGCCCCAGACTGAGTTTCTGTCAGAGCTCTCTGAACTCCCACTCCAGCCGCGATTCTGCCGTCTTGCACTGTTGTGTGGCGGGAGCTGGAGGCCTGAGTCACCGTCCTAAGCCTGGGCCGGTGGCACAAGTGGCCCAAAGTGCCGAGTGCCATGGCGTTCAGTCATTCTGCAGTCATGTGCTGGCTTGGGGGATCTGTCTGGTGGGGAACCAGGCAGACCCAGCTCCCCTTTCTGGAGCTCACGGACATCATGCAGCAATTATCTGCGTGGTGAGTGCCAGGATAGCGTGTAATGAGGACTCCACCATGTAGAGCTTCCTGAGGAAGTGGTGTCCGAGCAGACAAGGAGCAAAGCCAGCAGAAGGAATAGCTCATGCGAACGGGCTGAGCTGAGGAGAGCCTGCCATGTTCCAGGGCCTTGAAAGTCAGAGTAGCTAGAACATAAAACAGGTGGGGCACAGGGGCTTGTGAGGAGTTTGGTGAGGAAGGAAGGGCACAGTGACAGAGGGCTTTGTAGGCACAGCTAAGGAATTTTGGGGAGTCACTAAGGGTTTTAAGCAGGGGCAGGACATAATCAGATTTATATTCTAGAAAGATCTCCCTCAACCACTTATTCTTTCATTCAAACCTTCATCCTTTTATTCATCCCATTTATTTGTTCAGTGTTAATGGGTACTGTACAGGTGAAGCTGCTATCATGAGAAGACACCAAAATACAGTGGTTCAGACAAGACAGAACTTTATTCTCTTTAGCTTAAGAGTCTGAATGTAGGCAGTCTGGTGTTGATGTGGTGGTGCCACGGTACTGGGGACCCAGATTCCCTCTGTATTGTTGCTCTGGTATCATTACCATGTGACTTCTATTTCAGGGTTCAATATGGTTGCACTAGCTCAGGCCATCACATCTGCATTCCATCCAGTGAAAGAAGGTTAAAGGAAAGAGGAGGACATACTCCCTTCATTTTAAAAGTGTGACCTGGAAATGCATACATCACATTTCCTTACAAAATGTAGATCAGAACCTAGTTATATGGCCACACCTAGCTACAAGGGAATATAGTCTTTAGATTGGCAAATATTTATTAGCCATCTACTGTGAAGATTTATCTCAAGAGTTAACATTTTGACTGGGCCTTGAAGGATCAGGAGACATTTGCCATATAGAATAAAGGGGATAGGACACTGTAGGTATACAAAAAGGGATAAGAAATAGTCTTTGCCTCCAGTACATCACAACCAGG
Organism: Lepilemur ruficaudatus; assembly: GCA_963574885.1. Taxonomy (NCBI): domain Eukaryota; kingdom Metazoa; phylum Chordata; class Mammalia; order Primates; family Lepilemuridae; genus Lepilemur; species Lepilemur ruficaudatus. Next base: position 16,390 of record CAUYRT010067366.1, on the reverse strand, counting down.
CTAGGAAGATGAGAGACCAGCTGGGTCCTAGACTGGAAGAAAAGCAGACCTAGGTCAGTGGTCCGCTCTGCCACTCACTGGCTGGGTGGCTTTAGGCAGAGAACTTAACCTCTCAGATCTTTTAATTTTTTAAACTATAAAAACACATTGCTGGCCTGGGAGTGGTGGCTCACACTTCTAATCCCAGTACTTTGGGAGGCTGAGGCAGGAGGATTGCTTGAGGCCAGGAGTTTGAGACCAGACTGAGCAATGTAGCAAGACCCCATCTCTATAAAAAAATGAAAAATATTAGCCAGATGTGGCATGTGCCATCTACTCGGGACTGAGGCAGTGAGCTATGATCGTGCCTCTGTACTCTAGCCCAGATGACAGAGTGAGACCCTGTCTCAAAAAAGCAAAACAAAACTCATGCATTGTGTGTAAAATGTATACATTTATATACTGAATTTTTTGCAAGTCACTGAGGAAGTAAGATTTATTGTTAAGGGTATGTATATATGTCCTGTGCATATGTGTGCGCCACGCATATGCACGTAAAAAAGAAACATTTATTCCTTGCTTTCCTCTAATTTTTCCTAATCTCCCTAACCAGAAAAGCCTTCAAAGGCAACATTTATATTACTTAATGCATTTCTGGCTGACAGTGTTAGAAACTCAACTCAAACTCTTAGACATAGACATACACACACACACACCCTGACATAGGGAGGGAGAATATGAATGAGTGAATTAATGAATGCATTAATTTAGTGGCTCATATAACCAAACAGTAGAGAGGACAGGCATTGTTCTGGTTTTAGAGAAGTTAGATTCAGGGTCTCAAACACCAAAGGTACAGCTATCTGTCTCTGTGTCTGTGGCTTTCTCTCCATTGCCTGCCTCTGATTTACCCTGTATGGAGGCTTTAGTTTCCCCTATTGTAAATGGGTTTTCTGTTTATGGTGAGGAGTCTGGTTCTGCCACTAGAAAAGAAAGGGGGTTCTTTCCCCAGTAAGCTCTGGGTGAAAAAATCCCAGGGAAGGATTCTATTGGCTTGCTTGGGTCACGTGCCCAAACCTGGATTAATCATTACCGTCAGAGGAATAGGGCATTATGATTGGCCTATCTAGGGTCATGTGATCTCATCTATGGCCTAGGTGGGTGGGGGGCAAGTTCAGGTCTTTTCAGTGGAAGGACGCTGTTTTTCCAAAGGAACCAGCATTTGATTCTCCAGTGTCTCTTTCTCTTTCCTCTGTGGCCTGGGGGACCAGGCATTAGATTTTTGATTTCAGAAAGAATTCCTGGTGGCACTCTTGTCCCTCTTCTCCCCAAGGTGCGTGGCTCTGTGGCTGCCGTGGAAGAGGAGCTCCAAGGTCGGGAAATATCACACCCTTGGCATGGGCTTTCTGAGGGCAACAGCTCTTCCTCCAACACCCCAGAGGAAACAGATGACGTTGACAATTCTAGCCCTGATGCCTCTTCCTCTGTGAGGGGGGCACCCTGGGCAGGGGCTGCCGCCTCATTTCTCCTCACAGAAAATGGGGAAGGAAGTCTGCAGGCTGATGACTCCTGCGTGGTTTCTGCCAGTGCAGAGTCTCCCCGGGACGGTAAGCCATGGAGGTCAGAGTGCTTCTCCATGCCCATGTGTGTGTCCCCAACTTCAGCCCATCATTTATTCTTTCTGTCACCCTTATTCACTGTCATTTGGTTATTCAGCTAATTAGGATGTGGGTGATTTTATGGTTCTGGGGAGTATGTGATGATAACCACCCCAGCAGATGCCGTTACCTGTCAGCCTTTGGCCTTGCACTCTGACAACTGTCGGAGCATCTGCAACGCCAATGGTGCTTTCCAAAGTTAACCAGCCAACTGCACAAAGAAAAACCTGGGAGTTGTCTGTGACGCCTCCCTGTCTCCCTGCCCGCCGTGTTCAGTCACTCACCCAGTCTTGTCCATTTGCCTCCCAAATCTCTCTCACCTCCATCCACCTCTCTGCATTGCCCCCTTGTCTGAGCCCCTGTCCTGTTGCTGGGATGACTGCACAGCCTCCCTGCCTCCTCGATCCGCTCTGGCCCCTCCCTCACCAGTTCTTTCTCCAGCAGCCAGCTGGAGTGACTTTTAAAAACACAGTGCATGTCACCCTTTGTTTAAAGTCCCCATTGCACTTAGGGACCAAGTCAGAGCCCTTCCTGGGACCAGCAGGGCCCTGTGTGGTGTGTCCCTGCCCACCATTCCATTCTCACTTCACGACACAAACCCTGTCCTTGCCAGCCACTCCTAAAGACATGTTTCATTTCTGCCACTCGGGTGCATATACACCAGATTTCCTTCTTAAAAATTAGGAAGGCCTTTTCCTTTTTTTTAAACCTAATTATACATTTCTCAGAAAGGAAGTCCTTTTCAGTGATGTGTCCCTGTCCTCTAGTAAACGTGGTTCGATAAATGTCCAGGCTCTGACTGCTCCTCCTTCCATGGGGAGGACAGAGGGCGAGAGAGAGGCTGTGAGCCTGTTCGCCCCACTGTGGGGGCAGGCTGCGGCGCTTCCCTGCAAAGGCAGAAGACATGAAAATGCTCATTACACTTGGCCTGATTCAGAAACCTGATTTAAGTGAGTCTAAGACTTATAATAATAGTAACTTTTGTTAAAGTTGCTCTTTTTTACTTCCTGTTGAACATCAGCTACAGAGACTTCGTGGGAAATTGAGATCAATGAGGCCAAAAGGAAACTGATGGAGAATATTCTGCTCTACAAAGAGGACAAACTGGACAGTTTGGAGCTTTTTGGTCTCTGATGGATGGAACACAGCTGAGGACCCATGTCCTCAATTGGAAAGACAAGCACGGGATCAAGAAAAAGGTCTGCGGCAGAAGCCAAGATCTGGCAGGAAACACACAACCGAACGTCAGCTTTCCTGGGAGGGAGGGAAACTTTCATTTCGCCACAATGAGTTAGGGGAGAAGGGACCTCAACTTTTAGAGACACAAAAATCCAGGAAGTCCTCTTCCTTTCTGGGGTTTGTTGGTCAGAGCCAGGTGTCAGAGGAAACTGAAGCAGCAACTGGTTCATGGGCCTAGGAGGGTTCTGGGGAGTGTGTGACGATAACCACCCCAGCAGACACTGTTACCTGTCAGCCCTTGGCCTTGTACTCTGACAACTGTTGGAGCATCTGCAACGCCAACGGCGTTTTCCAAAGTTAAGATCTCTGGGTCACATTTGCTGCCAGCTGCCTGCAAACTTCCATGCTCTGAAAGATTTTCAACTTGAGTCCCAGTGAAGTTCTTGACTCGCCTCTTCAGGTCTCAAGTTTTACAAATGCCAGACACCTGGCAAAGGGCTCCGTGGGCTCTCCACTGCCCCTGCTGGAAATCTTGCCACCTGCAGATATTTATTAAGTGCCTGCTCGGCACCTGTATCCCCCCATCCCACTAATGCTAGTATTTTTTTTTTTTTTTTTTTTGAGACATAGTCTCACTCTGTTGCCCGGGTTGTAGAGTGCGTGGAATCAGCCTAGCTCACAGCAACCTCAAACTTCTGGGCTCAAGCAATCCTTCTGCCTCAGCCTCCCGAGTAGCTGGGACTACAGGCATGCGCCACCATGCCTGGCTAATTTTTTACATATATTTTTAATTGTCCAATTAATTTCTTTCTATTTTATAGTAGAGACGGGGTCTCGCTCTTACTCAAGCTGGTCTTGAACTCCTGACCTTGAGCTATCCACCCGCCTTGGCCTCCCAGAGTGCTAGGATTACAGGCGTGAGCCACTGCGCCCGGCCTTAATGCTAGTATTTTTTAATGGAGCTTTTATCTTGAGAATATGTGTTTATTTATGGCTGGATGAAAAATCAGGAGAACGTGTTTTGTGTCTGGTTCTGACGCTAATTAAGTCAATCCTTTAATGCCTGGGACCCCAGTTTCCTTGTAAGTAAAATAACACCTGCTCTTTCTCCCTCCCTGGGCTGTTGGGAGGAACAGGTGAGGCAGTGCTTACAGGAGTACTTGAAAAATGCACTTTTCCTGTTTTATAAAAGAAATAAAATGTATTACATGTATATTTATGCCATGTACTTAATGTTTATGCAGTGGCTATATTTCTGAAAAGTCATGGTGCAAATCTTTTTGGGAAACTTGCTATTTAAAATTCACTGGAAGAAATTTCATATTTAAAATAATTCTACTGTAGTGTTTTTTTGTTTTTTGTAAAATAAAAATATGGTTTGTAAAGTCAACAGATACCTTGTAACTAATTTTGGGTCCAGATGAATTTGTTTAGAGAAGGTTATTTCCCATCCATGAAAGGGAAATAGTGGGGTGGCCAAGAGCTAGGGCCAGCTCTGACTGTTGGCTGTTAAAATCTTGTGATCTTGGGCTGAGTTAGGGAGTTACTTGGAGCCTCTGTTTCCTCACTATGCGAACTAGAAGAATAAAAAGTACCTGTCTCATAGGGTTGTTGTCAGGGGCAGGTCCTGCCTAAGTGGGAGCATTTAGCAGCTCCCCCAGCAAGGACAGCTCTGGCTTGATGGATAAAATAGCTGAGCTGGGCTCCAGCCCAGGTGGACGGTGATCTGTACACACAGCCCTGTCTTAAGCTCTGGTGGCTGTGAGGATCCAACAAGAGTGTGCATCCTGTGCGCCAAACAGGACCTGGCAGGTGGTGAACACCTTACAGTTAGAGGCACGGTGTTTCCAGGGTTACTTGAGCGATAGAGGGCTAACACCAGTGGGGTACTGGTTACCCAGACATACTTGAATTTCCAGACTAGGGCTTCATATGTTTTTGGAGAAGTCAGTGAACCCCTTTGAGAATGTGATAAAAGCTACAGACTGTTGCTGCTCAGCAAGGTGTAAATACATACATAAACAAGACCGAATATGAATTCCAGGGACTTATGGGTACGCCACGACGTCTTTTCATGGACTGCACCCCCCCCCTTAAGAAGGCCTGAATCTTTTTTTAAGTTAATGGATGAACATGATAAAAAAATCCAGACAGCACATAAAGGTTACAAGGAAGTTAAAAAAATAATTCATTTTATTTTATTTTTTTGAGACAGAGTCTCACTGTGTTGCCTGGGCTAGGGTGCTGTGGCGTCAGCCTAGCTCACAGCAACCTCAAACTCCTGGGCTCAAGCGATCCTCCTGCCTCAGCCTCTCGAGTAGCTGAGACTACAGCCATGTACCACCATGCCCGGCTAATTTTTCTATTTTCAGTAGAGACAGGTTCTCGCTCTTGCTCAGGTTGGTCTCAAACTCCTGAGCTCAAACGATACTCCCTCCTTGGCCTCCCAGAGTGCTAGGACTACAGGCGTGAGCCACTGCCCCGGTCCTATCATGCTTTTTGATCACTGCAAATCTAATAAGTGAAAAGTTATAATTTTATTTGTACAGTTTTAATGACTGAGGTGGAGCCATCTTTTCATATGTTTAAGAGCCTTTGGTAATTTCTGTTCATTAGTTCATTTCCTTTGCCCATTTTAATACTGAATTATCTTATTAACCTGGGAGAAGTTTTACATAGTAAGGACATCAGCCCTTTGTTATGTGCTGTAAATATTTTTCTACATTTGCACCTGGCCTTTGCTATTTTTTGCCAGGCAGACACAGTCTATATTTTGTGCGGCCTCTCTCTTTTTGTGGCTTCTAACTTCTAATTCTGCCACTCTCTGGGTGTGTCACTTGGTCTCCCTGAGCCAGTTTCCTGCGCTTTAAACGGGGTGACAGTGCTTTGCACGGGGTTTGGTGTAGCTTCGACGAGCGAGTCCGGGTCTGACAGCGTCCGGCAAGCGGCGGGACCCGCCTCGAGCAGCAGCAAGGGGCGGGGCCGTGAGACGCGGCCCGCGGACGCCCCTGCGCGCGCCAAGGGCTGGCCTGAGGAACTGCGCTCCGGCCTCCGCTTCGCACTCTTCGAATCCACGTGAGTGGCTCCGCCCCGTCTGGCTTCCAACCAATGGACGAGCTTCGTCAGGCGCAGAGTCCCGCCTCCAAGCCTCCTGACCAAGAGGCGGGCTCCATCTTGCCCGGAGTCCCGCCCCTTGCCCGTTCGAGCAATGGGCGCTCTCGGTTTGGCGCAGGCCCCGCCCCCGCCGCTAGCTAGCCGACTGCGGGCCTCAGGGTTGGTTCCGGAGGGCGGACGCCGCGGAGGCCGGAGTGATTGCAGCTCGGGCGGAGTCCGTGCCGGGCCGCAGGACCAGGGCGGGCGGCGAGCGGGCGGCTGGGCGGGACGGCGGGGCAGCAGGCGGGCGTCTGGGCCGCGGCGGCCGGGCGGGCCGGGGCTCTGTCTGGAAACGGCGGACTGGGGCGCCGCTGGCTCCGGAGGGGCGGCGCGGGCCCCTTCCGGCCTGGGGCTGGTCGGCGGGGCCGCGGGCGCAGGGCGGGGTGCCGCGCGGCTCAGGCCCTGCCCTCCGCCCGCCCTAGGCTGCCAGGGCCTTCGGGCCGCGCGCCTGGCCGTAGGGCTGCGGGTCTGGCCGCCCTGTGGGGACCTTAAGGCGCCTTGTGGTCTTTTGAAGCGCTCTGACAGCTCTGAAAGGCTTTGTATTCCAAACTAAGTCGAAGCGCTTTGTAGCCCCGGAAGCGCTTTGGCGTCTCCGAAGTAGCACCGTGCAAACTGAAGCGCTGGTGATCTCGGAAGCACGTTGTGGGCTTGGAAACCAAACCGAAGCCTTTAGTAAATTTCGGATCGTTTTGACTTCTCTGAAGCGCTTTGGAATTGCAAACTGAGTCGCAGCGCTTTGGCATCTCTGAAACCTTGAGAACTGTGATGGGCAGTGGAAAGAAGAGGGAAAGGTCAGTGAGGCCAGCCTCTGGCTCTGACCTTCTGGCTTGGTCCCCCCTTTAAGGGGGACAGGGGTGGCAGGAATTTGAGCTGGGGCAGCCAGTAGGGATGGTGTTGGAATCCGGGCCCCCTTTACCTTGCAGGTGCCCATGGCGTCGGAGCAGCGCAAGGTCAAGTACCACTGGAGCAGCACGTCGGAAGGGTGTCCCAGCAAGCGCAGCTGCCTCCGGGAGCCCAGTGATGTGGCCCCCTCCAGCCGGCCAGCTCGTAGTTCTGTGTCGCGTTCAGCAAGGGCCAGCAGCCCCAAGCGCCTGAAAGCCCAGAAGTTGGACGATGTGGCTTGCATGCCGCGGTTATCCTGGGGCTCATCCCGAGGCAGAAATTCCTCCTCCTCCCCTTCTTCTGGCCCAGGTGCGGGCGTGGCCGCATCCAAAGGCTGCCTGATTCGGAGCTCTCGCGGGTTCCTTTCGTCGGGGGGATCCCCTCTACGGCCTGCCAACCCCTCTCTGGAAGAAATGGCTTCTCCAGAGGAGGAAGCCTGCAGCCTTAAGGTAGGTGGCTGCCTCGGCTTGCAGTGGTGAAGCCCCTTCCACTTGGCTTGAGAGGTTGGGGATGGGAATTTTGGTGGAAGGATACTAAAAAAGATCATATGCTTGAAGGTCTCTGGCGTGTTCCCAGAAGACCAAGCAGTCTGCCTTGGGTGGCCTGAAGTTCAGTAGAGAGGTAGTTTGCAAACTTGGCAGCACTCTGGAACTATTTGGAAAGCTTAAAAGTACCTCCCATCCCAGAGAAACTGATTTAATTGGGCTTCGGTGTGGACTGGGCTTCTATATTTTTAAGTGCTTCCCAGGTAATTGTAAATGTGCGGCCAGGTTGGAGAATCACTGCAGCAGAAGGTGGAGTGCATGCTTTAGAGACACAGATGTTACTTGATTTGGTTGTCAGTTTAAGGAATTGCCTCTGAGCCACTCTGAATCACAGAACCAAGGAACGTGGTTCTTGGTGTGGTTTTTCACCAAAGTGATGGTTTCCAGCACGTTGGGTTTTGCTTAGTGGCGTTTTTTTTTTTTTTTTTTGAAGGTTAAGCGTTTAGTGCCCCAGTGGTAGCACACAAGAGGGTTTTGTAAGTACTTGGGGCAGACTGAGCACTGCTTCACAGAGAAGGTACATTGCATCCACTCATTCAATCAGGCTTTGAACAAATAGTTACTATTGATGTCCTAGTTTGTGCCAGGCAGTGTTCTAGGTGTTTGGGATTCTTTGGTAACAAAGCAAAGATATGGCCTTCTTAGAGTTTGCATTCTCGGTTTTGGAGCTCCGGACCTTAGAAGTTGAGGAGGACTTCTGCCTGTGGAGGAGTGGAGAAAAAAGTCTTATTTCGGATGAGAGGGGCTGTCCTAAAAGTTATTTTACAAAAGCAATAAAAACAAGTCCTAAGGAAAGTGGGTTTATTTTTAAACTTCCCTGGTGGTTTCTTAGGTAGAGCTGAGAAATGACAGTGTATATGGCTGTTATCCTGGGGAACCCGAAGTGCCCAGATTTTTTCAATGTGGACCTCGCAGTCTGAACTCTTGCGTGGGCACGTGGATTTTTTTCTCTTTTAATTCACCGGTAATGGTTAGTTGAAAAGCTTTTTTTTTTTTTTTTTGAGGCTACTATAATTGAAAAGTGGGACAAGATGTAGGTAAAAAAATTATAGAGCAATATTTCCCATGGAAAAAGATGAAAAAAATTAGCCAAAATTTTTTAATTTTATTTTTTTATTTTTTATTTATTTATTTTTTTTTGCAGGTGTATCTTTTTTTTTTTTTTTATTGGGGGAAAACTACAAAGCATTTACAGTACAATGTTTACAGTCACAATTTGTAATGAGCTGATTTCCCAAAATATATTCCCACTCAAGTTGACTTGTTACATTCAAAAACCTCTGTCAAAGTAGTCCAGAGATACATACATAGTGCTCCAACTGTATCTACGTACAACCAACACTCCATTTTAAGTGTACAATTAAATGATTTTCAGTGAATTTATCAAGGTGTACAGTTAATCACATGAATCAGTTTTTGAGGAATTCCTTTCCCCTATTGAGACCCCTAATTCCACTCCCCAACTACTACTTTTCAAGCATATCCCACCCCTCCACAGTGTCCCCCCACGTCATTCAGACTTGGGTCTAGCCCCCACCCCCCAATTCCCCAGTGTTCGCTCCCACCCTTTGAGCACCATAGTGTTAATCAGTCAATACCAATTTGATGGTGAGTACAAGTGGGGCCTGTTCTTCGGGTCTTGTGTCATGTCACTTCGAATAATGGGCTCAAGCTTAATCGAAAAGCTCTGTCTTTGTCATAAACATACTGACTATGACTCAAATGTAAATCAGTAAGTATGGGGCTTTGCTCATGTAATTTAATCTTGTCATTAATCCTTCTTGATAAAATTTCAGAGGACTTGGGCACAGTATAAAATATCAATTAATGAAATTTAGCTTTGCTGACAATTACAGATAAATTACAGACAATTACAGAGGCCTGGTGTCAGGAGAGGCAGGAAGTTTATTTGACTTAGTCTTTAGGTGTGCTGTATCCCTGGCTCAGGCTGTCCCTGGAACTCAAGAGTTGAGGGTGTGGCCTCTAATTTGGGTGGGTCTAATTCTAGGATGGACCCATCTTTCTCATTAAGGCCAGTGAGGCCTTGTTTTGCCAGTTTCATGGTTTCAGGATGCACTTGAGGGTTATTGTGTGCCACCCTGTTGTGTCTTGGAGTGATGAGACAGCTTCTTGGGAGCACATAGTCTGGTGGGAGGGCTGGAGAGGTAATCACATGACTGCCCGCAGTGTGGGCCACGGGAGAGCTAGGTAGGGGCAGATTGCAGCAAGGTCTTAGGAGCTAAGGGAATTTGGGTTCTATCCTATGGCCAATGGGTTTTATTCTAAGGGAATTTGGATTGTATTCTAAGCCCTTACAATATTTATATAGGGTTCTATACAGAGGAAAGACAGATTTGCATTGTAGAAAGATCACTCCTGTTGAATGAGGATTTTGATATCCTGATTGTCCATCGCTACCACTGCTAGGGTCTTTCCCTAGAGGATGTGTTTGTCAGTTTAAAAACAAGGTACAGTACTTTACTCATCTTGATGAATTACAAAATGAGTCTCTTACCTGTCCCCTCCATCTGCTCCTCCTCCGCCCTTGTTCTGTCGTGTGTGAGCTTGTCTGTCTAATAAATCCTAGCAAGTACAGCTAAGGGACACTCAGAAAAATGGCATAATCTCCCCCAGGTCCTGCCAGGGTACCCTCACTGCCCTTCTGTGTCTGCTCTGTAAACTTTGAGGAGTACACACTTGGCTTTGTGTCCCTTTCCTCTAGCCTTCAACACAGAGGCTCTGTGCCAGGTCACAAAATATTCAGAGAGGAAGATGTTAGGTTGGGCATTTTAGAATCACTGCTGGCTGACCGTATACTGTTTGCTTCTTGACAGTCATTTGAGAGGTTTCCTCAAATTCTGATGTTACCCTTACGATCTTAGCTTACTCTTCATAGAGGAGGTTAGCTGTATTATGAGAACCTTCATGTACTCTGTATTTAGTCTTTATTATGACATATCTAAATTTCTACATTCAATTTAGGGAAGGAAGAATGGAAGGGAAAATTTGAGCATTCATGATGTGATAGCCTCTGATCAACTGTGATTCTCAGTGTTTGACCTATAGACTGTCACAGTCTCCTAAGAGTCTCATGAAGTAGGTGGTATTTTCTCTGCATTATCAGTAAACAAATAGTTTCATATTGATTAACAAATAACTTGAGCACCTACTATGTGTAGGCACTGGGAAAATGAGACTTGGAAAGGTTAAATCTGACCAAGGCTATGTGACTTGTAGGCAGCAGGGCTGTGGGATAATCTCAGATTGGTCTGACTTCAAAGTCAGTATGCTTTGCACTGCTGCCTCTGGGCACCTGCTGTGCCCCAGCCTCAGATGTGAGGGGTGGAGAGATGAAGGCAGCATGGTCCTTCCCTTGGTGAGTGCTGTGCAGGGGGAGACACCTAGGCACAGTAAACCATTGAGTAACTTGGCTCTTGAATGATAGATCTTTCACAATAACCCCTTCCTGCATCTTCCCTTGGCAGATGTCCAGTGCTTGGGTGGAGAGTGCTAGGGGTTGGAAAGTTATTTTATAAAAGCCAAGTACAGTAAGGCAGTGCTTGACAGACTGAGAAATCACTTGCTACAGGGCAGTGAACAGAGTGCTGTTAACAGGAATGTTTGAAGTACCCGAGGGTCAGAGAATGAGGTCTAACCATTGGGAAGATCTTTACAGAAGAGTTGGCATCTGAATTCTGATGGGCAAGGAGGAACAAAGGACATTTCGGGCATAGAGAACAATGTGTGCCCAATAGGTGTCAGGAAATGCTGATTGTCTGCAGTGCTTCGGCACTTCTGGCCCCAGGGGCCACCTTCTCCCTCTTCCCTAGCACCTTTCTGCATTCCTTGGACATTTGGATGTTTGGAGAAAGATGGGAGATGATGCTGGGCAGCAAGGCTGGGGGCCAGCCTGTGGATGGCTTCTGATGAGCTTAGAAGTTCCAGATGTGTTCTGTAGGCAAATGCAGAGCCATTGAAGGGTTTTAAGCTAGGGCATGCTGTTGTGGGATTTGCATTTTAGAGCTCCTCCTGCATGCTGGAGGAAGGCTAGGAGGGAGAAGGCGGGGAGCTGGCCGGGAGCTGTTGGGATTGTTCAGGTGAGTAGAGGCCAGGCTGGAGCAGTGTCTCTGCTTGATCTTCCCCGCCTTTCTCTGGAGATGCACAGTTCACCAAGCAGTGTTACTGGGAAGAATGAAATCTCATTTGTGAAGCAGGTAGTTTGTCTCTTTTGCACTTTTGCCCACATTCTGCCTCCTCCTCGCCTTTAGAGCCTCTTATCACCTGTTGAAACTCTTCCTCAGTGACTTTGATCCATCAAAGCGCCTCACTGTCTTTGACCCCTACAGCCTGTGATAGTGTTTCTCACTTTCATATTTTCGCTGTTCTTCTCCCTTGGTTTCCAGGATGTTAGGGAGGACCTGAGTTTGAATCCTGTTTCTGCTACTTAACAGGCTGTGTGGCACTTTCCCTTTCTGTAAACGAGGAATGACGGCTGTGGCAGCTCTGTAAATTATAAATCCATATGAAATCATACAGTATGTTATTGTATTCCTAATCTTTTCCTCCCCCAACTACAGTCCTGGGCTTCACAACCAGGGTTGGCAAACTGCTGGTCTGTGGACTGAATGTAGCCTGCTAGGTCCCCATAGTGTTTAAATTTTTGAAAAATTCACATTAAGAGTTTATGACCTCAGTCCACATCCCTACCTTGAACTCCAGACTTGAGTGATCTCCCCCTCCCCTCTTTCTATCCCCTTTTCTTGTTTTATTTTTCTCCATGTCACTTATCTGCTCTGCCTTTCCTCTGGTTTTCCCTTCCCTCACCAACTGAAGATAAACTGCAGGAGGCAGCTGTTTCTGTTTGTTTAGTGAATGCTAAACCTGCAGATCCAGAATAGTGCCTGCTGGCACACAGTAAATGCTCAGTAAGCACTTGCTGTATGGATGAAAAATGCATTCAATTCAAGATTTATGGTTTTACTTGAAAAAAATCAGAATCTCTAATTCTGGGTCTGTACTCTCAAGTGGCATCAGGGGGCTTGAGGTGAGGAGCAGCTGTCTTTCTGAAGGACAGAAATAAGATGTACCAATGACAGCGTATAAAGGTGTGATGGGCCAAGAATGGCAGGTGGTTGGTGGCAGTCAGAGAAATGGGTAGGGGAGTAGTAGTAGCTGGGAAGTTGGGCTGTATCCTACAGGGCAGGTCCAGGGAGTTTCAAGTTTAATGTTAACATTTACTAGAATTTCTTAAATATAGAAAGGAATAAAGAAAACAAAAATGGGCCATAATCTCCTTGCCCAGATAATCCCTGTAGACATGTTAAAAATTAAGAAAGTAAGAAAATTCAGTAAGTTCAGAGAAGGCCAAAATGAAAGTAAAAGCAACCTTTCCTGTCTGTGTCCCCAAAGTTAGCAGCTGCCAATGATTTGAGTACTTCCAGGAAGCAATATTATGCCTAGGCCAGGTGCAGTGGCTCATGCCTGTTTTTGAGAGGCCTAGGTGGGAGGATTGTTTGGGGCCAGGAGTTTGAGACCAGCCTGAGCAACATAGCAAGATCTTGTCTCAAAAAAAATAAATAAATACATGGGGAATTTAGCTGGGTATGGTGTTGAGTGCCTGCAGTCCCAGCTACTTGGAAGGCTGAGTCGGGAGGATTGCTGGAACCCAGGAGTTTTAGGTTGCAGTGAGCTATGATGATGACACTGTACTCTAGTCCAGGCAATAGAGTGAAACCCTGTCTCAAAAAAAAAATCACTGTGCCCATACTAACATCTATATTTGTATATATTTCCAGAAGCTTAATGATTTTTTAAAAAGATTATTTTTTTCCTCTGGTCCTTGAATCAGGATAATGATTTTTCTTTTTTTTTGAGGTGGGGTCTTGCTATGTTGCCCAAGCTGGAATACAGTGGCGTGATCAGAGTTCACTGTAACCTTGAACTCCTGGGCTCAAGCAATCCTCCTGGCTTAGCCTCCTGAGTAGCTGGAACTACAGGTGTGCATCACCGTGCTCAGCTAATTAAAAACTTTTTATTTTTTAGAGATGGGAGTCTTGCTGTGTTGCCCAGGCTGATCTCAAACTCCTGGCCTCAAGCAATTCTCCTACCTTGACCTTGAGAAGTTCTGGGGTTACGTACGGGCATGAACCACTGCACCTGGCCTTTTAAAATTATTTTTTTTAACAACGATACTATGTGCTGCTTGGAGGAAAAAATGTCAAACTGTACAAGAAGCTTATGAGAGCGTAAGCCTCTTTGCACTTCATGCCTCAAAGATATCCATTATGAACAGTTTATCTTTTTAGGCCTTGTTTGTAAGTATACACATATAAAGTATTTCTGCCTTTTCAAAAGTGAGAGTACCCTGTATTTGTTAGTCTGCTAGTTGTCTTTTTACTCTTACTATGTAACATGAATGTTAGAGCAACCTTTCTTTTTAAAAGCTGCAATGTGTTTTATGACAGCAGTCCCCAACCTTTTTGGCACGAGGGATTGGTTTCACGGAAGATAATTTTTCCACGGCTGGGGGTGGGCATGGTTTCAGGATAATTCAAGTGCATTACATTTATTGTGCACTTTATTTCTATTATTACATTGTCACTTTCACTGATAGGGTTTTGATGACTCTGGAAGCAATTGATTTATTATGTTCTCTGTGCAGTCCAACCCCTCTGCTAATGATGATCTGGATTTGCAGCTGCTCCCCAGCGCTAGCATCACCACCTCAGCTCCACCTCAGATCATCAGGCATTGGATTCTCATAAGGAGCGTGCAGCCTAGATCCCTCGAATGTGCAGTTTACAGTAGGGTTTGCACTCCTAAGAGAATCTAATGCCGCAGCTGACCCGATAGGAGGCGGGGCTCAGGCTGTGGTGCGAAGGATGGGGAGCAGCTGTAAGTACAGATGCAGCTGCACTCCCTCGCTTGCCGCTCACTTCCTAACAGGCCATAGACTGGTACCAGACCACAGCCCCGGGGGTTGGGGACCACAGTTTTATGGTATGTGCCTGTTTTTTAACCAGTTCCCTATTTCTGGACATTCCTTGGAATGGATTCCTCTTTTCCTCAGTAGAGGAAAAGGATTAGTAAGCTTGGTGTGTAGAGTTCCTTTCCCTGAGTGTATTTCCTTTTGAGAGGAGTTTAATACAAATGAATTAGAAGTTTTATTTTAGAGGCTGTAGAATGCCTTGGGTAATGGTCCGCTGCTTATGGAATGGCTCTAGGGGAGATTTATGGAGTGTTCTTATCCCAGGCTCGGATTAGACTGAATCAGAGTTTCCACAGCAAATTTTGCAGACAAATAATCTACTTTTTTCCCTGTGGACTGCTGGAGTGGGTGGGTGTGGAAGGGAAATGAAGAAGGGGGCTGAGACTTCACCTCTGTCTCTGAGGAGATTCAAGGTTGGGGGCAGTTAGAGTCTCCCGATTGACCTCAGTGCGTTCTTTGGGAGACTGAAACTCCTTCCAACATCAAGGCTGTGATTTGAGGGAAGGCGTTTGCAGAGTACTTTAAGGAGGCTTGGGGTAAAGTGGGAAGAACACCATACCAGGGACTCAGACGATTGGGGTTCCTGGGGCCAGCCCTTCCCCTCACTGGGTCTTTAGGTTTCCTTGACTCTTAGATATGGGATTGGGCTAGCTGGTTTCTAAGGACCTTTTCAGTGGGAAAACTTTGAGCTTCTGTTTTTGCCTGTGTGTGTTCTGAAGTGTGTGGTAGTCCTTCCAGGAGCCATAGTCTAGTGTAATTAGGCTGTTAATTTCAGCTCATTCCTTTCTACTGTAGCAAGAGTATGTCACCTGATGAGCAGAAGGTGAATAATAAGAAATGGCAGCAATTCAGTCCCTTTTACAGTGGCACTTCTTAGTGGGGTGGGACGAAAACCACCACCTGGACAGAATCTTTGCCTTAGCCACAGTCACTTTCCCTTTGGCTGGTGGAACCACCACTGATTTATAACTTGGCAAATGCTACAAAATTGCCTTTGGGACAGTCTGTTCAAAATCTGTTTTATCTTCCAGGTTAATTCCAAAGATAGTTGTCGTAACTCCATGAACTCTGAATGTGCAGCTGAAGCTGAGGGTCAGAATGATACAACTGAGGAACCAAACAAGGTTCAGAAAAGGAAGAGGGATAGACTTCGAGACCAAGGCTCCACAATGATCTACCTGAAGGCTATTCAGGGCATCCTGGGGAAATCGATGCCAAAAAGGAAGGGTGAGGCCGCCATTAGGGCAAAACCAAGTACAGGAGAGCATCCTAGCCATGGAGAAGGACCACTTAGGAGTGAAGGACCAACCAGGAGTGGAGAAGGACCAGCTAGGAATGTCAAGGTCACAAGTCCTCAGAAAGAGAAAGAGTCAGTCCGAGAGGCGGGAGTGGAGGAGGAAAAGACTGTGCTAGAGAGGAGCAACTTCTGCGACAGGAGAGTGGTTATAGACCCTCAGGAGAAACCTGGCGAGGAGCCACTTGGTGACCGAAGGACAGTCATTGACAAACACTCGCTACCCCTAGAGTTTTTGGATGACTCTGACTCTCACTTAGAAATCCAAAAGGTGAGTAAAGAATCTGGATTTTTAGTTCTCTTGATTAGGAATATTTAGTCTTTCTTTCTAGATTGATCCTAAGGGTTATTAATTAAAAGTGGCGTTTTACTTAACCAGGACTCGAGGAAACAAATTTTTTTTTTTTTGGAGACAGAGTCTCGCTCTGTTGCCTGGGCTAGAGTATTGTGGCATCAGCCTAGCTCACAGCAACCTCTAACTCCTGGACTCAAGTGATCCTCCTTCCTCAGCTTCCCGAGTAGCTGGGACTACAGGCATACGCCACAATGCCCGGCTAATTTTTTCTATATATTTTCAGTTGGCCAATTAATTTCTTTCTATTTTTAGTAGAGACGGGGTCTTGCTCTTGTTCAGGCTGGCCTCGAACTCCTGAGCTCAAATGATCCTCCCACACCGGGCTCCCAGAGTGCTAGGATTACAGGTGTGAGCCAC
>CAUYRT010067363.1:0-57180 GCA_963574885.1 Lepilemur ruficaudatus | reverse complement strand
TGGTGGTTGCCAGGTATTTGGGTTTAATATGTGATTTACTTATTTATTTACTAAAAAATGTGATGACTATTAAATGTTGTGAACACTTCAACTCTCAGAAAGTTTTTTCAGTTGTCAAATATTTGAAAACAGAGATTGTAATAAAAGGAACTCATAAAAGACAGTGGAATCTAAATGCTTTTACTGCTAAAGTAATTTGCCTTTTGGACTACCATAAACAGCATTTATTAGCATCAAATAGAAAACAGTAAGAAGGCTGAATCCCTCCTTTTACATATATTTTTAAATTGTCATATGTATCACACAAAGAGGGACTCGTTTACAACGATAAGTGTATGTTTTTGAAATGCTACAAATTTTGGAAGAGAACTGCAGTTTTCAGACCCCATCTCTCCTTCACCATCACCCCAAGGGCCTCGAGGAAAATGATCAGTCCCATAGGTGACGGCTGCTTTCAGTGACAGTTCCCAAATCTGCTGTGACACAGCCTGCTAGGTGCCAACTGTGCCTGTGTCCATTCCTGGTACCTCTCTCGGCCGACTCCCTCCCTTCCTTCCAGGTGGACCCTGTTGAATCAGAAGCCCGTATGTGGCTTCACTGTTTCGCACATTGAAATGTCCCTAAGTCCCACTCCCAGAGCAGCTAAAGTGATGCACCGTCTTTCTCTTCCTTGCCTTTCCTACTAATCTGGAAGCTCCTGGAGGACAGAGATGCCCAGACTTATGTCCTGTCAATTAACTCTGTGATTTGGAGCAAGTTTTTTTGTTTTTGTTTTTAGAGACAGAGTCTTACTCTGTTGCCCAGGCTGGAGTACAGTGACATGATCATAGCTCACTGCAGCCTCCAACTCCTGGGCTTAAGTGATCCTCCTGCCTCAGCCTCCTGAGTGGCTGGGACTACAGGCACACACCATGATCCCCAGCTAATTTTTTTTCTTTTTTTTTTTTGTAGAGACCAGGTCTCACTCTGTTGCTCGGACTGGTCTCAAACTGGCCTCAAGCGATCTTCCTTCCTGGGCCTCCCAAACCTCCCAAAGTGTTGGGATTATAGGCACGAGCCACGGTGTTTAGCCTGGGGAAAGTTTTAAAGCCTCTTTCAGCCTCTGTCTCATTAACTGCAAAATAATATAACCAAAATGCATCTACAGAAAATCCACATGCCAGCCTTCGTTTCTATCTCATACAACATCCCTGTGAAGTAGGTGCTGACACCATTTCCATTTTAGAGATGGGGAACACTGCCATGCTGAGTGGTGCATCAACCTGCCCAGGGCTGTATAGCTACTAAGTGGCAGTTGGGAGTGAGGTCTCTGGACGTCCAACTCCTCTGCTGTGCAAGTATTAGCTATTATGTGGGCCTAAGAATCCTTCTTTTTACTGGATTTTTCTGAAATGATTTTTGTGAAAAGCTTCACACAATACCAGGCACAAAATCAACTCCCAATAACTTTTATTTATATTTAATCTTCACTTAGATTTAATTTCTCCTGCATTTAGAAGAAAATAGAATATTTGTAAAAGGTTTTTTTGTTTGATCTGTGTCTTTTGCTCTTGTTTCAGGATTTTAATCTTAATATAATTAAATGAAATGCGCTATCCAAAAGTATTGTGTTTTGTTTTCCTACACAGCCCTGCACTATTTTTATGACGGAAAACTACATATTGTGTAAATCTAAGTTTCCTTCTGAATGGATTACAAGTGGAACTGACTTTTCCAATTACCTACTCAATTGACCTGGTACAAAGAAGGTTAAAGTTCCCACCTAATATATGATCATTAAAGCTTTTCATGTAGCTTTTCAGACAAGGCAGTCTGGGAAAGCCCCCAAGACAACAGCACTGTTGGTGCCAGACTGATAAAGCATTTAGCATTTGTCAGTTATAGGAGAAAGAAACATGCTGATATATTAATTAGATGCAATACCTCTTTTTGGACAAAATGGAGAAGAATGCACTTTTAAACAATGCAAGAATGCACAATGCAAGAATGCACTTTTAAAACAATGTTGGATAATAAAAGGTAAATGTGCACTTAGACAACCTAAAGGATCCTTTAGATAGTATTAGAACTTTGAACCACATATTAGACATACATATGTGGGAAACACGCATTGAACATCATTTTACATCATCGCATTGTTAATTTCATGGTTGATAATTTCACCAAGGATGATTTCCAATGCGTGGTACCAGTTAAGGTAAAGTAAGAAAAGAGGTTTTTGAAAAAGCATCACTTACCTAGAAAATCAACTTCTTAGCTGCCACACGCCGCTTGGACTTTGTAAACATTTTTTTTTTTTTTTTGCCAATTTCCGAAATGTTGCAAAAACAAACAGTGAGTAAATCCAATAATTGTCCTCCAAGATTTTGGTCTTAGTTGAAATCAATCATGAGGCCATTTATCTCCTCTCTCTCCGTCCCTCCCCCGCCGCCACATCGGTGTGGGCTGGTTACTTGAACGGCATTCATCCACATGTGTTTCAGTTTGGGGAGCCTTAACCGTAATTGATGAAGGATTGTTTTTCTTTTTCTTTAAGAACAGATAAACAGCATGCTTTAGGAACTGGGGACCACAACAGTTTATGTGAAAAGGACTTTAAATTCCATCTTTTAAATATCTCACTAACTGTTAGATCACTGAGTTTTATGTATCGGTATTCAGAGACAAAAAATGTCATTATTTCATTTTTCAGATACTTTGGTATTGCAGTGCATTGATTCATTTTCATCAGGTTAGAGAACTAGCTACTTATTGTAGACATAAGATATATATGCCTGATATTATTATATTAGACTAAAACGCTTAGGAAACTTTTACATTCCTGTTAACTTACACTTTGATGTAAACCAAATTTGGTTTCTCAATTTATTTCCTTTCATGGAAATAAAAAAGAAATTTGTGTTTTTGTGTGTGTGTCTGGGCTTTGCTTACAGGGTATCTGATTTCAGATACCCATGGTGGAAATTTAGATTTAATTCCAACAATCCAAAGTAGCTATTGTTAATCTCTCTGTCTCTTTCTCTCCGTCAAAGAAGAAACTGAGTCATAGAACATTCAGGAAAACATCTAAGACTATATATGTAGAACTGGTAGAGGCAGATAAAACCTAAATTTTCTACCTTTGATTAGCGCTCTGTCGTAATTATAAAAATAATTAAATATTTATGTAGTTATAATTAACTTAATAATTTGAACTCATGAAAAAAATACACATTCTGGCATTTCCTTGTATTTGAAGTCTTCATTTAAAACACGCCATATTTGGCGCCTTTGTCAATTACAGAAGGTAGAGACATGTTCATATGGTAGATATATTTAATTATGTCACAGAATATATAATTATTTCCCTTCACTATGAAGGGCAAAAATCTCTCTTTCTGACCTTAGAAATAGGGATTGGACACGAGGGGCAAAATACCTTGGAATATTGTCTTCGACTTTCACTAAATTTTGCAGACCTCAGGATTGTGCATGCAAAACCTCAGTGAAATATTTTGTGAAAAACAGTCACATAGTATATATGTGTTAATGGCAGCTCTGTACTCATTTGTTAGCATGATAGAGTGCAAATACTTGGAAAAACTGCCCATGTGCAAAACTAGCTGTGAGTAATGAATCCTCCTAACTCTTGATCTCATCTGGACTTGTCTTATCACAAGCCAGTGGGAGCAGAGATTGTGGGGCCCCTCCCGAGCACAGACACTCAGGGCCAGCTTTCTTGGCGCTGCTGATGCCTGAGATAAGCTTTGATGGTGAAAGCTTGTGGCTATACTGTACTTTCAGAGGGAAAAACACTGTAATGTGTTACACCCAACATCCACTTCTAGTGACGTCAAGCTACTCAGCTTTTGGTTGTCAACTGGTTGTTGCTAGTGTGGTTCCGATTTGGCCTGAAGCCTTGATCACATTATATTTTTCCTCTAATGAGCATATTTTAATTCTAATATTCTAATTCTCAGAACTTTAGATCTTTAATGTCACAAAGCTTCACATTTCCAATTGGTTCAGTATCAGGAATTAATACTCAACCTCAAGCTTGGGGATTGTTACCCAGAAATGTTAAGTGATTAGCTCTTTGTAAGTGATACCGAAAGAGATCTTTAGCTTTACTGTACATGTTTACGATGTTTTTCTTTTGCCAATTGGAGGAGACACTGGAGCTTAGTATAGAGTCATGCACAGGTTTTATAGGATGTCAGACAAAATGATTTTTTATTGAGAAAGGGTCAAACAAGTTGTGTTTTTCGTTGTCTCACACTATACAATATGAGGACCATGTTATAAAAATTCAGGGCTCCCACAAGAAGGCCAAGGCTAAGAATGGTGATTTAAGACTACATTATCCTGTTTCTAATTCCTTCTCTTTCTTCCTGCGGAAATGTGATTGCAGAAGCTGGGAGAAGGGATTGGAGCGTGGGCTTCTATATCTGTCCTGAACTGAGTCGTAAAGTCTGTTTTATGAGTCTCTCTCCAGCCTTGTTCTACTTTTCCAAATTAAAGGAGACAATATGACGATCTCACCCAGCTCCCACCTTATATCTTAATTTGCAAACTCAGCGGCAATATCAGTCCCTGGTTTAAGTGGCTTAGAGAAAATAGTGCCGAGATGGACTTATCCATAGAAATTCAGTAAAATGTCCTCTGTACTGAAGCAAAAGCCATTTTTTTAAAAGTAAACCTTTAAAGGCAAATACTGTTATTTCTTAAAATCGATGTACTCAAATGTCAATTTCTTGGTTTTACACGTGTACGATGGTGACGTATGATGTTAACAATGGGAGGAACTGGGCGAAAGGAACTCTGTGTGCTATCGTTACCACATTTCTGTAAATCTAAATTTAGTCTAAAATAAATTGATGTGCTAACTACAAAGACATTGTTCTTGTCCTGATAAAATTGTGGTGTGAGAGCCTAAAGACTGGGAGGAAATACGAAGCGCGCTATTTCTGCTTAAGATTTAGCAGAGAGTTGTCAGGGTGTGGGGTTTTGCTTCTTTCTGTGATTTTAAGAGCTAAGGTCATTTTTGTTCCTTAGTATATGTCATGCAAATGAACTTCATGAACTTGTCTGAAGCGTTTTCACCAACTGTTTATACTCAGGCCAAACAGAAACTCAGGCCCCTTCTCATATTATGTGGAGTCCCCTTCACCTGCACGGGCTTTGTCTGAGAGCTGAGACTAAACCTGCACCAACAGTGTCCCTTGACTGTGGCTCCAAAGGACCACCCACTTCTGGGGGTGAGAGGCTAATTCCTCCTCCCTGTCAAGCCCATTTTAGACCTTAGGAAAACAAGCATTTCATTTAAACCTTCCCAAACTGGGCAACATTCATTAGGAGCTATGGTTCTAACATTTGCAACAGAGTCAAGATCAAACCTTAGTACCATTTAAACAGAAGAAAGATTAGAATTTACCGTTTATCTCGCTTAAAAACCTTTCAGTGAGAAAAAAAAATGTGTGTGAGCTTTAACTACAATGATTCTATGGCTAATGAGATGCCATTGATCATCTGGAGAAAAAAGTAATATTCTTTGACATAAATCTGTATACAGTGGTTATGGAATGTAGACCTATTCCTTTGCTATGGTGAAACATTACTAATGAAAACCAAAAACTACATTAACCTGCAAAAAGAAACTAAATTTATTGACACGACTTTGCAAATCACAGTTAATTGAGTCACAGACAAAACTTCAAATAAAGGGAATAATGTGGTAATTGGCCCCTCATCTTATGTAATATACTTGTTGGCATACATTATGGGTTTGCTATCTTTTAAGAGTATTAAATCATTGCACAAGAACATTGCCAAAAAAACTCTTCATTTCCTTTTAGTGACTTCTTACTGCCCTCAGTGGAAGTTTAATAGAAAAGGAAGGACATGATGTAGTTTTAATGACAGGAAACCGATGGCCTTCCAAATGAATAAATCCCATCACTGGCTGCCACAGAGTGTGCTAATTATTTCCTTTGATAAATTAAAAGCTGTAAAAGTCCAAAGTATATAAGCATGTGGTTTACAGTTTATAATCAACCTGTCTGCATTATTGAAAGTTCGTATTATCTTCATTATTTAATAAGCATTACTTTTTGTATTCCAGCAAATTGCGTATAAAGCATGTGTTAAACTTTTACTGATCTGCCGGATGACTAATAAATTAACCAACCTTTGTGTTTCGGACCTTTAGGATGCTAAAATTAAAGTATTCATTTATTCCCCTAATGCCAAACCGTGGGGATGAAGTCGGTTTATATCCACAAAATAACAAAACAAAATCATTTTCAAAATGTGTTGAGGAATTAGAATAGAATACTTGATTTATGTTATTTAGTTTGAAATATCAGCTAAATCATTTGAGAGTGAAGTACGGCAATTCAATCATTCAACAAAATTGATGTAGCCCTATATGATCTGTATGAATGAATTTATTAATTCCACAATTATTTAACACATACCCTGTGTTCTGGCGATACAGGGCAATAAAAACAGACTCCATCCTTGTCTTTATCGTGGCAGAGGCATCAATCTGGTGACTGTACAATTATAAACCTGGCAGTGTGATAGGAGGTGTATGGTTTGATGAAAGCTCACTGAGTCTAGAACTGTCCCAGTTAGTCACCGAGTTAGACTTCCCTGGCGAAAAGGGACTGCACTTGAAATGTGAACGATGAGCTGGGGAGGGCAGGGAGAATTCGGGCAGAGGGCTGGCACATGGAAAAGGCCTTCGGGTGGGTCTGAGAGGGGGTCCGTCCACGCGGCATCAGGGCGGGAAGTGAAGCGGGTCAGAGCCCGGCTCACCCACCCGGTGTCTTTGTGCACCTTTTCCTCAGGGGTGCCGCTGCAGCGGGGCCTGAGGACGGCTGAACGGAGCTGCGTTTCACCCCATCTCCTCCCTGGCCGAGTGCCCTCCACAGAGCGTGCGGCAGCCCCCAGGGACAGAAGTCACATGTGTAAGCATGAAAGGGGTGATGGGAGGGCAGGTAAGAGGTCACGTGATGCAAGATCTCGCCACTTCGTAGCAAATAAAACAGAATGGCTTCTCCTAAGTTTACTCCTATTAAATAAACCAATTCTACAGCTTCAATTTTGTGCAATTTTTAACATTTTGCAAGTTCCAACTGTATGTAACTCTTCCACTGAGGTGAATAAAACGCCTTGTTGTAGCCGTCCTGTTTTGTGCCTTTAGGAATAGTGTCTGTTGCATTCTGGACTGCTGGTTCTAACACGGACTGGTCAAAACACAAAGACGTATAATGTAATTTATCAGAGAGGCGTGTGGGTTAAATCAAGTCTTCATGATACCTTGCACCTAATGTGGTTCTGCCGGAATTTAAATTCTTTGGTAAGACATCTAAGTAATGTCTTGCAATAGAGCTGTGGGGTAAACACATGACAGTTTCATTTGTTCATTCCTTCAATTTTTTTAATTCTTAAAAATCTTATCCAGCATCCACTTTAGCAGGTGCTGAGCGAGGGGCTCAGGAGATGTGAAGATGCGTGCTAGGCCCCGACCCCAGGCAGCACTCAGCTGGGGACATGGCCACAAAGAGACAGAGACCTATGAGCAGCAGAGCCCTGATAGAGTGTCGTAACTCGGGGGACCAGGGAAGATGTCGCAGGCAGAGACTGCCAGGAGCCCTAGGAGCAAGCCCACCAAAGGACGGGGGAAGAGCCTTTCAGACGGAGAGGCTGGTGGGAACGGCAGCAGGGCCTGGGAAAAGCACGCTGCTGGAGCACACGTGTGAGGAACAGAGAACGGAGAGCTGAGACCAGCGTGCTAGGAGGGGCCAGATCAAGGGGAAGCTGGAAGGTCACGGAGCTTGGGTTTAACCGTGTTGGTGATAAGGAGCTACGGAAGAACCTTGCAGCCGCTTTTGGGGTCCAGCGAGGGAGTCCATATCTGGGTGTAAGGCCTCACATCAGACCCAGTTCTTTACAACTGTACTGTGCACCCAGTAGGTGTTTCATAACGTTATTCAGAATGACACAATCTGGAATAGACAGGGGAGACTGTTTATTAACTCAGTTTAGTCGCTTAGAGTTACATTTTAGACATGCCATTGGGCTGTCTAGACGGAAGAAGAGTTTGAGAGGGCCACAGCTCCAGGCACACGTACCAATCGGGAACAGTGGCGACTGTTCGGGGGACAGTCAATAAGAGCCTCAATCAAGACTCTCTCGGTGCTGAAGGAAAAAAGACAAAAGCTTCAGAGGAATTTGGGAGATAATCAAGAAGCCGCCTCATGCTTAATTGAACGTCTAGAGAAAAGCGGGCGGGAGAAATCCAGGATGGCTCCCAGGCTTCTGGCCTGGAGAATGGCACAGAGTGCAGAAAAATCAGAAGAGATAAGGATATTATTGAAAGCACCAAAGCATTCACAAATGGACTTAGGGAAACTAGGGTGCAACATAAAATTTCAGTAAATGGGTGCTTCACTGTCATCCACGTGAAATGGCGCTTACTGAACACATAACCGTCCGGGACACTGTTAACTAGAAGTCTTTCTTTGGCAAGATGCTGCCGCCCTAGCAATGCTCAGACAGGCGGCTTCTTGGTCTCGTCCCAGACAAACTCCTCCTGCGGCAGATGCATGCGCTTTCTCTTCTTCTATCTGTGCATTCTTGTGATGTTAGGTACTTACTAATCTCACCCAAGCGCCACATCCCTGCTTTCCCTTTCCCAATTCTAAATAAACCTAATCCTTTCAACTTCTACTCAGAGACCTTATTTTGCAAACCATGAATCATTTTACTTCGCTTGGGATCGCATCCAGGGAGTCCATTCTTCATTTTTAAGGCCTCAGATCAGACACATTTCTCCATAACCGTGCTTTGCATGCAGTAGGTGTTTGATAAGTTTTTTTCAAAATGATAAAATGCTAAGGATGGTGGGAAGACTGTCTAGCAACTCCCACATGCCAGAATCCTATTTCACTTTATTATCAACACGGTTTTAAACATTAACACGGCACTGATGACTCATATAGGATCCTCTATAATTGCCTCTTGTTTATGCCATATTTGCCTGTAACCAGGTCTTTATCATCGTTTCTGTAGGGTTTGCTTTCCCCTTTTTACTCGTTCTGATTAAATTTTTATTCTCATTATTCCTGTTTATTTTTCAAGGTAGTTTAACAGTATAATTATCTTCTCCAGGTTGCTAGGCTTCCCACTCAGCTTGGTGCCACTGGTAACTTAACAAGCTCCTCCCAAATTCATCCATGCCATTGAAGATGTTATTAAATATTTCTAGCTCAGGATGATTCCTTTGAAAAAGCATTTACGTCCTGTAAGCTGATATTGCATTGTTGGTACCCGACTCTTCTTGAATATTTTTCTAGCAAGTTTGTACTCTCATCTAGTAACAAAGAGCTCCTGTGAGACAGGAAGCAGAGGGGTGATATTTATTTCTATTTCAAAGGTACAGAAGCTGAGACTCACGTTAAGACACTTGAACAAGGTCCCTCAGAGAGCAATGAGTAGAACCAGCTCTTAAGTGTGTATCTTCTGACTTCATGGTCAATGTCCTTGCTATTCTATGGCGTTGAACCACTCTGTTTATGTATTAATACGTGGCTTAAGACTAAACTGAAACTTCTGTTAAAAATTTCTGATAACTCTATTCCAGCGTTGTACTCATGACTCTTTTAATTTTTAATTCATATTTGGTCTGCACGACATAATTCAATTCAGTGTGTGCTGGTTGTTTACTCTGTGTACAAGGTATGGACCTGAACACTGATGGGTGTACACAATAATTATGACACAGTTCTAGAAGAAGGAACACTCTTAACTGATATCAGGGGATACACATTCTAATACGAGACTAAGAACGAGAAAGGTAGTAAAAAAAATTAGATGGTGATATCTAGCACCTATTTATGTGCTGTTTTGAATTTTCTTATTCATCACTTTGAGAAAAATAGATCACTCCTAAGGACAGATTCTATGTAGTCTACATTTGAATCCTCAGTCACAACTAGCGAGTTCTGGACAAATAGTACAGATTTTTAAAATATTTGTCGACTTACTTTGCTGGTTGAACGCCAGTTATTTATTGAATTTCTACTAAGTGTCCCATGCCATACGAGGCAGATGTATAATGTATACCCTTGTCTTCTTCACAGGGAATGCTAATGAACAGTGTGGATTTAACAGACATTTAGGACACTCCTTGACCAGATTAGCTCTTGACTGTTGCCTGGAGTACCAGGTTTTACAGGTGAGCAGGAAAAGGGAATAAACTTGGAAAGATCAGTTTGGTGCATACCATATAGTAGACCTTGAACGTCAATCAAAAAAGGCCAGATTTGACGAGGTAAACAGGAAGTCCGATTTCAATATCAAATAAAGCCATTACCAAGGATGAGAAGGTTATATCATCAGTCCTAGATTTTTTGCTTCTCTCTCTACACACGTATATTTTCTGGAGCCAATAAACTGTTCGGCCATCATTTGCGTTTGTAAGTGGCTGTTAAACCCATCATGTCTTCAGTCTAAATGATCTGAGTTCCATTTTCTACTCTGATCAATTGATACATTCATTCATTTGGCAAGAATGTAGAGGAAAAATTACACATAGGGAATCTGGGTTCCGTAGGCAACGCAAACAACAAAAGAAGATAGTTGAGGGCCCCGAGAAGATTGCAAACTGGTGATGCGTCCCATCGTGATACATGCAAAGTCTCACGTATTCCCAGATTTAAGAATATCGCTATGACATATTGTTTACTACACACAAAAAATTAACGTACAATCAAAAACATTTAATCATCTCATTACTCATGATTTTAGACAGAGCTAGAGTTACTTGTTTCATGATACTGAAGTAAACGTGAAGTAAACATGGCTGGCCCACTCAGTGGTAAGCATTTTGTTTCCAATGGTTTATTAAAGATTCTGCCTCAACAACTTACAAATGACCATATGCCATTCAGTGGCACTTTGTTACCACTGAGTATAGTAAAACCCATAAAAGTGAAAGTTGTGAACTTTTAGGTCTACTTAAGTGAGAAATAAGATTATATTTGTAGAGAGTGACCCAATTACAAAGGGGTTTTAAGAAATTTGGATATGATGGGTCAAGTAATGGGGGGGCTCAGAAGTGGAACATAATGTGTCTGGCAATTGCAGGCTAAATATCATCGAAGTAACAGATGGAGTCGGGAAGAGCAGGAGGAAGACTACCTCCATTGTTTAGGCATGATGTGGTTAGCACAGCTGCTAGGACGTTAGCTATAAAAACAGGAATGCACAGTGGAAAAAGTTGCACTGCTCACCCTCCAGGGGTTTGCAGTCCAGTGGGAGAGACAGGCATGTAAATAACCTAGTACAACAAAAGAGACAATGGCACAGAGACATGAACCAGAGCCTACAGTGATGACCGAGGCAGGAGAATGGACCCTACAAGGCATCAAAGCAGGGCCTGGTGCAGATACAGGAGGGACAGCACTCTGAGCAGAAGGTGCTGGTGGCATGACGGTAGATAAGGCCTGAGGCAGGTCCCACTAAGACTGCTGCTTTCTGCTAAGGAGCTTGTCCTATAAATTGAACCATTTCAAAAATTAGAATATGTGACGATTTGTATTTTAGAAAAGTCATGCTGGAAGTAGTTTGGAGCACAGATGGAGGAAAGAGTCGGCATGTCTAGAGGTAAGTAGACCAGTGGAGAGAATAGTCTAGGTTATTGTCTGTGTTAAATAAATGTTACTACATGAAGAGAGCAGAGAACAACCTCTGGTATGTAGTAAGCTCTTAATGAATGTAGCTTCTAGATTTACTATTTCTAGTGTTATGTCACTTCTATTTGTACTATTGCAATAGTCCCAGTGACAAATGAGAAAATATTAGAACACACACTAATGTTCCAGAGGTGCTGATGGAGAGAAAAGCCTGGATTCTGGAACTATCAGGGGCTGGGGAGAGAGAAGCCAGAATTGTGAAGATTCTGCTTAGATGATGGGGCAAGGTAGAAGGGTGGGGCCTGGGATGTGCTCTGAGACTTTGAATCATGGCCCATTAGTGGGTGGTGAAATCAATCAAGAGGGTTATGGCCAGCAATCTAAAAAAAAATGGAACAGAATTTTTAAAATTTCACAGAGCCTTACACATACTATTTTGCAAAACTTTTTTGTGAGTGGTATATGCAAGAACATTTGAAGTTATTATAATTTTTATTTTTTATAGAGATTGGCACTAAAATGGACTTACATTGTCAGTTTTGTGAATTCAGAAATTCAACCCAATATCACTATTATAAAATACCTGAAGAATTTTTGCTTCTGTGTTGCTATGGTTTGAATATACTTGTCCCTCCAAAATTTATATGTTGGAACTTAAACCCCAAGGTGATATTAAGAGATGGGGCCTTTGGGGAGTGATTAGATCATGAGGGCTGTAACTTCAGGAATGGACTGGTGCTGTTACAAAGGAGGCTGAAGATAGTCCCCTGGTGCTTTTGCTCTTCTGCTTTTGGCCATGGGAGGACACAGTGTTTGCCCCTCCTCCTCGTGAGGACGCAGCAAGCAGGCGCCATCTTGGAAGCAGAGAGCAGCCCTCACTGGATGTGCTGGCACCTTGATGTTGGACTTCCCAGCCTCCAGAACTGTGGGAAAATAAATCTCTGTCCTTTATAAATTATCCGGACTCAGGCATTTTGTTATAGCAGCACAGACTAAGCTACATAGGAAACCAGTATTTTGTTTAAGGGTAAGAAAAGTATTGCATATACATCTGTTGGCTTTCCTATTGGTCAGATCACCATTTTAATTGTTCCAAGACCACAGACTACTGATAACAGAACTTAATTTTATTTTAAAAATAATTTATAATTGTACATTGTGAATGTATTTCTATGTCAACAATATTAACTTACAACACAAACTCAGGCTGTACCTGAAGAAAAGTCCAAATCTCTGACCTAATGGAGCCACTGGGGTACTGGAGCAGGGGAGAGGAAGGGAAGACTGTGAAAACCGATTGTCTATCCCACTAGTTTCCAACTGTGTAACCTGTGCATAGCCCAGGGTTCTTCTTCCTCTCCTCCTCTTCTTAACACCCAAATACAACTAGTTTCCTATTAATGCTTTCTTTGAAACATCTCTTGATTTGGTCTCATCCTACCTCTTTAAGCTTTGTCTTCTAAAGACTTAACTTCCAACCACTTTTTCTAAGATCCTCATTACAGTCAAACTTATTGTCTCTCAAGTAAACTTTGTCTTTTCTTTCCCCCAGGCTTTTAAAGCTGATATATATGCTGCAGCTCCTGAAATACCTCCCTGGCTGCAACCTCGGACACGCCATAAATCCCATCTGGCCCGCGGGAGGACACACGTTCACTCGCCCGTTTCAAAGTGACTCATGCTCCTCTGTTCTTCCTCCTCTACCTCATGCTCCTTGTGTTTCTCCTTTCTCTGTTCATTTTCTCTCTCAACCAGGCATTTCAACTCTTTGAGGTCAGATAGCACATCTTCCTTCTTTCTAATTCTGCACATATTTCCTAGGATGTGCCTTACGTAGATATTTTTGATGGATGACAGTGAAAAGAGAAAGTCTTTGCTGGATACTTTCTTGGTGTGAGTGAGGTCATCCTAATAGCATCTGTAATCACTCTGAAGCACTGCCCTTCAGCCTATTTGGTTTGAAAATTGTTTTCCTAAAATAAAAATTATTTTTCTTATTTTTTCCTTAATTAATGTCACCCTCATCCACCTCTACTTTCCCTCTGACATGGCAGTATCCGTATGATGCTGCTGATCCCATCTCCCATGTGTTTCTCAGATCTGTCTTAGGCCTCAGATCCCATCTCCTCTCCATTCCCTTGGCCACCGGTGGGTTTGGGTCCTCATAAGTTCCATCTGTGACTTCTGATTCAGTCTTTCTTAATGAGAAGCTGTGTTCCACACGGTTAGGGGGATGAGTGCTCACACACCCTTTTTCCAAGGAAAAGCACAAGGTTTTACAGGGAGGCAACAGCACAGTGGTCCAGCTTTGCAGTATTTTCCATCCCGCTGTACCACTCACACCTGAGTGGAAACGGGCAGAAGAGAAGACAAAGGATGAATGTAAGAAACTTCCCATGAAATGACAACAGATGATGACAAGAGAGGAAGCATAATCAGTGATGAAAACACAATCAGTGATGGCTTTGGCTTTTGAGTTTGAAAACGGTGTGTATGGTGAGATAACAGTAGGAAATTTATAGTCCAGAGTGAACAAATAGTTCTAGTTGTTTAATGAATGTTAATCTGGTACATACATGTGATCCTTAGAATATTTTCACGAGACTGGTATCACTTAGCGTTATCCTGGGCAAGTTACTTACCCAATCTGTGCCTCAGTGCCTCATCTACAAAATGTGGGCGATATCACCCATCCCATAGAATTATAAGGTTTAAATAAGATGGGGAGTTATAATATTAGGAGAGCACCTGGCACAGTTTGGGATTTAAAAAAAATGTTAGCTGTTACGATGATGATGGTGGTGGCTTACAGAACCTCGCACCGTCTCCAACCATCCCAAATCAAACACACTCCTCAGACCCACCTCTTGACCAGGGGTGTTCTCACCATGCCCTTTCTGCAAACAAAAAGCAAGTACTCTTCTCCTTGTTTCAGGAAAATCCTGGGTTGCTATGGAAAAACTGCCTCCCCCACAGCCCCGGCCAGAGTGAGATGTTGCTAAGAGACCAAGGACAGTCAAGTGCAGCCTGGTGAGTTAGAGGGGTTTGTTAGAGGTTACTGACCCAGGGTGCTCACTACGGGGTGGCATAGGAGTTCCCCGAGATTAAGATCTGCACCGCCTGCCTTGGTATTGCTTAAATCCCCTCCCAGTGAGTGACTCGGAGCTCTCCTGTGCCATGGCACGGTCACGCTGGAACAGATGAAGCATGCACAGTACCATCAGCGTGCGCCCTCATGCAACCCATGTTATTTATGTTAACGATATAATTCTCTACTAGGTGGGGATTTTAGTATTAAGATTAGCCGAAGGGAATTAGAGGACAGCTAACGCAGTTCTAAAGCGGTCAGGGCTGCGTTAAGCCATTGCCTCAAGAATGTGCTGAGGCGCATCTTTCCAGCCTTGTAGTTTATCTTGCTGTTTGCTTAATCTGTTTTGTAACAATTTTGCTGAGCGCTCCCAGCCAGCACAGTGCTGCTCTTTCATGTATTTTTCCCTCACTCATCCTTTAGAATCAATTCTAAATTCCTCCTCCTAGGAATATTTTCTTATTCTTCCAGGCAATACGAATGAGTCCTACTTCCAGGGCCCCCAGGATTTTAATATCATTTCTGGAATACCTGTAATGTTGTAATAATTGTAATATTATCATGCTATTGCCTGCTGTCGTATTCAACACAAGGAACTTCTTGACTGCAGGAAAAAAAATGCCCATTAGAAAATAAAAGTTAATATTTTTTTCCTGACTATAAAATATGCTCATTACAAAATAAGTTGAAGAAAAAGCTAAAAATGGAAGGAAAAAAAATAAAATCAACTGTCATGTGACGACCTAATGCTACCCATCATTTATAATGGATGTATTTACCTAGGGTACCAAGCATTCTTAAACCATGTTGGTATTGTCTTACATGTACAGTTTTGATTCCTACATTTTTTTTATTATTATTATTTGGTTGTTTGTTTTTTGCCTTAAGATCATAGCATATCTTAACCATTTGGGGTAGCCACGCTATCAAAGCCTTTCTCAGTCACAAAATCCCAAGTGCTCTCCTATCCCCATTCCTTCCTTCCTTCCTTCGTTTAAAGAGAAACTTGAAGATATTATATTAAATATTTGTTTTTTTGTGAATTAAAATTTATTTAACCATTGAGGTGTCAGATGCTACATTTTCTTTTCTAAGACATGAAACAATTCATTGTTCTCACCTGACATTTCAAATTTTCCCTTGATAACGTGCAAGTTTTGCTTCAAAGTTTTGATAATACTGAAAAATTATTAATATTATATAGGTGGGTCTGGTGATGCCTACAGGTGCCAACTTCCAATCATCATTCTTTGTTGGTGAGAATAATTAGAGCATCAAAAAAATGGAGCACATGTGTTCATGGGCATGGGACAAATATGCCTGTCAATTGCCCATTAAAATGGCTACATTTAATGTCAATTATGTCTTTAGAAGAGTTGAATTCAAAGGAAATCTCACATTTCTTTGTTTCCTTTAACTATTGTCTCTGCTTAGGGGGGTAGCCATATCTCTGAGGTGTGCTGTGATAAGCATGTTCCCACTCTTCCTTCCAGATGGTAAAAAAAGGAGCACCAAGATTTTTTTATTAAAAAAAGTCTTCATAAAAGTAAGGGTATTGATCTTGCCTAAACTGAACAAGTTTGTTTGTAGGCTTCTGGTTAGTGAAAGAAAGATCTAGGAACATAAAAGAAATCATGGAGGTAGGTTTTATGAAAAATCCTTTGGAGAAAGAGAAAAATACTAATATTATTAATAAATTATGAGGTGTACTCTTTCTTTTTGTTGTTGTTTACATGTTTTAGCAACCCACACGTGTAAGTCGTATTTTCTCTCGTGCAGGAATATTTTACTTTTGGCTAGCTGAGTGTCAGGAACAACTGATGCGACATTTTCTAATTTCCTAGTGTCACAGCTGAGACAAATGTAAGAGCTGATGAAAGAATATCCCCCATGTAAGATCTGCTGGGTTAGAGAGGTCTCTCCCTGGGACAGAACAATTATCCCCACTTATCGTGAAGTTGCCACTATCATGAATGGGAGGCATCATAATATTATGTTAAGATACGTTTCCTTTTTCGGTCAGTGTGGGGACAAAGGAACGGAACAGAGATGAAACAGTTTCCCTGTGGCCCTTGGAATTAACAAAGAGATAGCACTTAAATGGCTGTTTATTGCAGTGATGATGATGTTCATGCCACTTGGTTAAGGATCTGAATATTTTTACAGCCAGATTTCTTTTCAAAGGCTTGTAACATTTTTAGAAAAAATTAACTCTTGTCTGAAGATTGGTGAATTGTACCTCAGTATGCAAATAGATAATTTCATGGGAAGAAGGAAAGAACCAGGTCCGTGTGGATCTATAAAGGAACTAATTATTTTTGAAGAACTATCTTTCTTTGGTCAAGGAGAATTTCTCCATTAAAACAAAATAGAGCTAAGTGTTGGAACTTCAGACTTAAGTGTGCTAATCATCACACAATGTGAACAGAATAAAACGTAACCAGTGTTGTCTGGTATGGGCCCAGTTACATGAGTTCATTTGAGGAAAATACCTTTATAGTGATTTTACTAACTTACTTTTAATTCTTTGTGAAAAGGATGTACCTAGAGAAAATTTAAAAGACCAGAGGAAATACAAACAAATGATAAATTCAGGGCAAGACCTTTGCTCTGGACACCTTGCTTTCTTGCGGCTATGTTTCATCTCTTTTTACTGCATTTCTAGGAGAAGAATGTTTGGCTGCTAGTTAGTGGGCTCTTCTCCCCCTCTTTCTCAGGGGGAACCAGGGCAAAGGAATTATGATGTGTGCCATATTGTAAAAGGAAACATTTGCTTAGAAACCTGTAGCTGACATTTTTATGCAGGATCTTGTGCTTTCAAGGCAACGAAAAGCTGGACAATGTTTCCCTTTCAGAGAGAGAGGAGAATCTCAAATTCAAGTGGACCGTACTTACTGGTTTCTGATCAAAAATGGCATGTTCGGGTTCTTTTTCCCAGTAGGTGCTGGCTTGCCACGATTGTGTGATTAACATCGCTACAGACCTGGAATTCACCCTGAACTCCACATGGTAGGGATTGGACATATAGGTTTTTTCCTTTTTTTCTAGAATTTTTGTAAAATGTTTCTGACAGCATTTTAGTAAAATATGAAGAAGTGGAACGTTCTTGGAGAATTTTATTAATTCATTTCCGTGAGCTCATCACTCGTTTAAAATTGACGTATCTAGTCTTTACATATTTTTAAATTTTCTCGCTTGCTTTTTTGCTCACTAAAGAATCATATTTTTCTTGACAAATCTCATACTTCACTCGAGTACTTTGTGGAACCGTCCTCATGTGTTCCACCGCCAACTTTCACCCCTGCCCGCGAAGGGCTCCTGGGTCCGTGGGTACACCCTGCTGTCTTCACTTCTCCTCACCCTGTCTCACTGGTGGGTGGTGAGAAAAGGGCATAGAATCATGGGGTCTCCAGCTGGGGCTCATCCCTGTGCTTTCGAAGAATATCTCTGGATGTTGGGATCATTCATCCATCCAGAGCAGCTGGGGATAAAATTCAAAATTCCACTTTGTATACAAACTATTTAGAAATTTCAATCCATTTATAAGTTTTAAAATAGTCAAAATAGAACAGATCCTGGCATAATCGTAACTAGCATTAATATAATGAACAAATGAAAGTTATAAAATACGTTTTCATGTCATTTGACCTTTTTTTAATTTAAAAAAAGCTTCTATTTTCTTATTCACAATCGTATCAAGTGCTCTGGGTAATAATAGCTTCCTCATTGAATGTTAAGTCCATATAAGCAGGGATTGTTTTCTGTTTTGTTCCCTGATGTGCCTTCGGAGCCTAACATTCATTCATTTATTTAAAAGACATTTATGGAAAACCTACTAAGCACCAAACCTTCCAAGCACTGAGAGGAAAGTATTCAGTAAAACACGAATGACCCCTGCTTCCAAGGGTAGCAGTAAACATATTACCAGGAATAGCAACGACAAACATGAGTGCTATGAAGGAACAACTTGTCCCAGAGACTCTGAGACGTCATAATTTAGTCTGAGAGGGCGGTGGTCAGAGAAGGCTTCTCCGTGGCAATGACATTTCAGTGCGAGCTGCTCGATTGCGGGAGGTTAGCCAGAGAGAAGCCGGGAGTACAGCGGGGAGGGGAGTAGCAAGGATGTGGCTGGCCGGGTGGATGGGGTAACTCGTGCAAGATTGGGTAAGAACTAGACTTTATCTTAAGTATCAAGAAATTAATTAAAGCTTTTTGAGCAAGGAGGGATCCAAGTTACATTTTCAGAAAGTCATCTGGCTGCTGCACGGAGAATGAATGGGAAGGAAGTAGGGGTAGGAACGGAGCTATCACAGGACTTCTGGCAAGAAAATTGTTGACTGATTTCCAGGGGCAGTGGCAGTGAAAATGTAAAAGACAAGAGAGGATGGGTGTAATACGTTTGAGAGGTCCGATTCACAGGTCTTGGCGACGGTTTGGATGTAGGAAGCAAGGATGAGAGGCTTCAATGATTGCTGTCGGATTTTCAGGTAACCAGATGGATCGTGATGCCGTTTGTAGAGAACAGAAAGACTGAAAGAAGAGTAAATATTGGGTAGATGATCACAAGATCAGTTTTAGATATGTTAAGTTTAGGATGCCCATGGGACATCCTGGTGATGATGCCTAAGAGATGTCTGGATGGGATCCGCAAATTTAGACATCGCCAGCATGAGCGTGGTTTCCAAAACCAGACGGATGGGTACGGTGGCCTACGTGTGGTACTGTCCAAACTTGTTGGATCATACGGATCCCTGGGCAATTATTTAAAATATGCTTTCCTAGGCTCTACCCCAGACCTACTGAATAACAATTTCCAGGGTTGAGAAGCAGCAATCTGTGTTTTAAACAAGCACCTTAATTACTTCTTATGAGCAGATAGATTTTGAAAATACTGAGCAAGACAAGCAAATTTGGAAGAATTCCAGCATTTAAAGGTGTGGGGAGAAGGGACGGTGGGGGTTTGAGGACCAAAACAGAGAATGGGAGGACAAAGGGAACAGTGGACCTTGCCGGGTCTGGATCAAAACTGACGCTTTAAATCTGCAAAACTGCTGCAGATTTAGACAGCCCCGTGAAACAGCTTGATTTTATGTTCCCAGATTTCACATGACTTTTGAGGAGACATCAGAATCTTTATTCAGTATGAACTTATACACACAGGACTGTCTCATATATTCCACCAAATCATAAGGCATCAGACAATCAGAATTACTTTTGCTCTTTCTGTATTTAAAATATTGTCTTCCTCCGGCGAAACAATACCCTGTGAGCCAGATAATAGGTTTTAGCAGTGTGAGAGGTGAGAGATTAAAATCCTAGCTTTGTAAGTGGAAGCAGCCCCAGAACTCCTTTTGCTTAAATGGAATTTGACCATTACAGAGAGATAATTTAAAATCATTAACAGCAAGTAAACTGAAGCTATGGAGACCGCATTCGAGTTGGTTGCAACATTCTTTTCTGTGAATTTCAGTACTGTGTTTTGATTTTGTTGTGGTTTGCTTCGTTCGCAACAGTGC
The DNA here is from genome assembly GCA_963574885.1 of Lepilemur ruficaudatus. NCBI lineage: Eukaryota > Metazoa > Chordata > Mammalia > Primates > Lepilemuridae > Lepilemur > Lepilemur ruficaudatus. The sequence continues at coordinate 36,895 of CAUYRT010067363.1, read as the reverse complement.
TGTTAGGAAAAACTGAAAGAGACTGATTTAAAGCTCTTGCTCCCAGCCAAGCCCAAGCCACTGAAAGGAGAGGAAAACACGTCTTTATATTTCAATGTCACAGCCTTAGACCCCAAGTTCAAGTCAGATTAGATTTGTCAAGATCAGAAGCCGTTTCTGTAGTTATTTGTTTGCAGATTTGAAGTTTAAAGGAAAGAATTAAGCAGTATGAACATATACAGCGCACTTCCCATCTCTGCATGTTTGTTTGAAATGGCCCGAGTTTATTCCGTGAGGCTTGATGGTTCTGCTTTCTGCCGTCGCTATCTAGCGTTTGTTAAGCGAAGGTGGGCTTCGTCGATCTGCGTTATGTCTGCGTGACAAGCATCCTCCTTTTTTGGCTCTACTCTCCCTTGTGGGTCTCAACTTCTATCACTATTTTGGAAAGTCAGGATGTCAGCCAGAATAAAATGAAGTCCAGGAGATTTTTTAAAATAGCATTTATTTAGGATGGTAATTCCAGTGGCAGCAAGTGTACCATTAGCAAGGATATACTGTCTACTTTTATTATTTTATTACGACATCCGAATTCCTTGTCTGTCATGCCACACGTAAACCCAGAAGAAAAGAGTTAACAGATTTACGGTTTGCACTGTCTCTGAGATATTATTTTAAATACCCGATTCATAATTCTCCGGAGGGAAGTGTCACCTACGGGAGATCAAGGGATGACAGTCAGAGGCGGAGTGGGCTTCTGTGCATTGCAGAGCTCACTCCTTCAGCTAAGGGTGGAGTTTTAAGTCTCAAAAGTAGGGTCAACTTTGCCTAGTTCTTCTTCCTTTTCCCTACTTCTAACTGCCAATCAAGGCAATGATTTCAAAAAATTGAAATTTGGACTCAACAGTGTATTGAAAATACACCTTTGAGCAATTCGTGGTATAGATGTGGTCTACCTGACTCAGACACATGTTGATGAGGTTTACACTGACGGATAAAATCTGAATATAATGAAATATGGGAACAGATCATCATAAGCTTTGGGGAAGAGCTAGTTATCAAAAGGCATCTGGATTTCGCGGTACAGCTGTCCCTGTTCAACCTTCGGCATTAATGACTAACGCTTCTGAGAATGGCTTTTGTACCTCCAGGCATTTCATTTATATTGTTCACATTAAGAAGAACATTGTGTTACTTCTAGAACTCAAAAGGCATTTGTCTGATGGGTGGGATAGCACAAGAGATAAAGGAGGATACTAAGAGAATGGAAAGAGAGGTCCTGCATTCTCATATTGGCCTTGTTTGGCTTCCTTTGGAATTCCTGTCCTCAGGATGTGATGGGATGGATGCATGGAAGGGGAATGGAGGCAGGGCTGCAGTAAGTCACAGAAATGTAGGGTCCAGTCCCACCACTTCTCATCTCTGAAGCTTAGTTTCTGCATCTATACAGCTGAGGTGATAACACCTCTCCTCATTATGCAGGGTTTTTGTAAAAATCACGTAGGCTATTTGAGAAAAGGACTATAAGATTCTAAGATCTTCTACAAATTTGAAAGTATTTTTATAGAGATGGCCAAGTGAAGAATGTTTCAAAGAAATTAAGAACTTGAAATATAAATAGAAGTATTAGTAGTAGTGATATTATAGCAGAAATCGAAGTAGCAGTAGGAGACATTTATTGAGCATCTAATGTATAGCAAAAATTGTTCTATGTGTCAGGTTCCTTATATACCTTTCTTTAATGTTTACAATAACTTTGTAAAGTAGATTTTTAAAAACCCAACACCATAAAAGTCTCAAAGAAGCAACTTGCCAAGGTCCCTCAGCAAATAAATACAGAATAGCATCAAATCCTAGCACATGAATATTATTAATAAATCTATGTGAACATAGAAATGTAAATTTTAGCCATTTCCAGTACTTTTTCTTCCTACACGAAGGTGTTATCACATTCCTAATTTATATTTCTATCTTCTTCGTGAGGATCCAAGGGAATATAGATTGACAGAGCCCTCGTTTCTCTTGGATTTCTTCCCCCCGCTCCACTGGCATGACTGAGAGAGACTTCAAAATTGCCAAGATCTTAATGACCAGTTCAACTTACGAAGTACACAGAGTACTAGTAATAAGCATAGGTATATGTTGTGTGCTTCTGAAAGTTTCCAACATAACCCGATGGAAGATAGAAAATGCTTCTACCTAAGTAAATGCATTAATGACCGTAATGTCAAAAAAACCAAGAAGGTGACTATGTAAAACGTTAGCAATTCAAAAATGCCAGTGAACTTATGAGGTCTTTCTCTCGAGATGAACGTGACTGAAATAAATCCTAAAATGACTAAGATTTGGAAAGATCAAGCTGGATAGTTTATAAATAATGTAACAAAATAACACAATAAGCATACTTAATGCAGCATTTTTCAGAACATTAAAACTATGTTCTTAAAAATCTATAAATATATAATATGGAAAATTACTCTATATAATCAATCGTGACACCCATTGTGGGATATTACTAAGAGAAAAAAATTATAATATCAATTCAACAAAGAGTAGTTTAAAGAAATTACTCATCTCAATACAAGTGCAGATCACTAATGGTAAATTCATAGAAAAACTCCTAACAGCCAATAAACACATGAAAAAAACTCTTACAACTTGTTATCAAAACATTCAAATTAATAGGAGATAAAATATTTCACCTATCAAAAAGTCAAAGTCTCAAAAAATTTAAAATTGGTAAGGCTTTCTGTGACTGGCAGTCATACTGACTGCTGGTGGAAAGGAAGGTGATATAAAATTTTTATGAAAAGATAAATTTTTTTTTTGAGACAGGATCTTGTTCTGTTGTCCAGGTTAGAGTGCAGTGATGTCATCATAGCTCACTGCAACCTAAACACCTGGGTTCAAATGATCCTCCTGCTTCAGCATCTTGAGTAGCTGGGACTACAAGCATGTGCCACCACACCTAGCTAATTTTTCTATTTTTTGTAGAGATGGGGTCTTGTTATATTTCCCGGGCTGGTCTTGAACTCCTGGCCTCAACCCATCCCCCTGCCTTGGCCTCCCAAAGTACTAGCATTATAGGTGTGAGCCACAAAGCCCCACCAGATATTTGGAAATATTATCAACTGACTTCAAAACTTTCAGATTTTTGATCCACTAGTTCTATTTCTAAGCAAATAAAGTTGAAACATAGATTAGACATAAACACAGTCATTTTGTTGTTTTTTGTAGTCAAAAGTTAGGAAAACACTCTATTCAAAAATAAATATTTTAGTGAGTATACTTTCATATGGTGGTAAATAATATATTTCTAATATTGTCTAATACAATGACTTATAATTAGGTAGGAAAAGCAAATATAAAAATACATACAGAGTATACACATAATTTTGTTTGAAAACATAGCAGAGGAAAAGATACTAGAAAAATCTACACCAAATTTGAGTGGAGGCATAAAATTTGTCTTTATAAGGTTTTGCATTTCTCAGTTTTGTACAATGAGCATTTAATAAAAAGCTCATAAGATTATTCATAAGCATATTATATAAAGTTTAAATAAACTTAGAGATAAACCTATTTTAACTGCTAATTAGTAATTAACTCCAATAGGTCATCATTTCATTTATAAGAATAAACTTTTATCTCTAAAAAGAATTTTGCATGACATCAGTTTGGTTTTAGGTAAATCCTGAGATTGTTAGATATTAAATTCTTTAATTGTTTAAAATGAATATATTATTTCAACTGTTTTCTTTTCCTGGATGTGGAATTTACACTTTTTCTTAATTCTATTGTTACATGTTCTCAGTTGCCCAAATAATCTATGCTCAAAGAGATAATATTTTGGCAATCTACACTGGTCGTTTCTTTCTTCACAGCCACTCTGAAAGTAAATCCTTCAGGAGAACATTTCTCTAGCTTACTTTTTCATTATTTCCAGAGGCAAAAACTGGCAGGGCAATTTATAATTCAATTTTTGCTAAATCCATGACACCCAATATATATGTCAGGCATTTCAACGGCAGGGTACTTTGGGGATAGGTGATAAATTGTACTGATTATAAGCACAAGCTGTTCTTCTAAAACATCATATCAAAAAGAAGGTAAGTATTATTAGGAAAATGTAATGCATCTTTAGATTGTCTAGAACCATCAGAGATAATCACTTCACGTGAATATATTCCCGTTAGTGCTGTACAGCAAAATCTTAAGGTTCTTACTGTGTTTTTGATAGCATTCATCTGGAGAAAGGGAAAAAAAGACACTATCAGCTCACAGCCCTATCATGGGCTGGGAGTCTCTCAGCAGCCACAGAGCTCTCAGTGCTGCAATAACTCACACCTGCCAGAAATGCCTCCCTCTAAAACCCAAAACACAGCCCTAATCATTTTAGGACTGTGTTGGTATATGTGAGTAGTATAAATATTATTTTATGATATAATCTCCTCTGATCTTTTTAAATATCCTTTCGGTGTTCCAGGTCTTTCCCTATGTGATATGTGTGGCTTAAGCAAAGCCACAGAATCCCCTAGGTTATCTCCAAAAAATGCTGAGAAAAGTGGACAATTGAAATATAAAAAACACACACACATGCTGCGGTTTAGTTTGGCATTCCATTAATGGGCAAAGTAATTAAGCAAAGCAAACTGGTCGGTTACTCCAGATCTAAGAGTAGGGAATGGGGTATTGGAGCCTTTCACCTCCGGGTCAATGGTTTCTGTTTAATCGGGCTGTTAATGACTAGAAGTCATTGTTTCCATCTGAGAGCTGTTTGGTTTCAACGTGAAGTAAGTTGGTGGTCTGCCATCAGTTTCTTATGTGCAAGTGCGTGATCAGCAAATCCACTGATGCTTTTTGCTACCCTGTTGGACAACCCAGTGAAAGCCATGCCTTTTGCAGGTAATGACAGAACAACTCTGTCTCAGAGTGTACCTCAAAAAGGAAATGCATTCCTAAACGGGAAAAGTTGTGCTGAAATAGTTGACGTGAAACAATAGAAGATCCATGAATTTGCTTTTACTACTTACGGTATGCTTTTAATTAATAGTTACTTTTACAGACATTAATTTATTGGAACCTTAGAGTTAATGTATGTGATGTGGGCCATGCTGATAATAATATTCTAAAGTTTCAGAAACCAAAACTCAAAGAGGTCAGGACTTGCCTAAAAATCACACCGGTAGTAAGTTCCTAACCGGTTCTAGAGCCACGTGAGGGACCTTGGGAGAGCGGCCCAGGAGCAGAAAAGTCAACGGTCATCCGTGCAGGGTGCGGCGTGAGGAAACCAAAGGGCAGATAGTGTCGCCGTGTGTCCACAATAGAATACATGTATGTTCACACAAGACAATCTTTAGATTGTAACGTGCACAGACAACTACGTTCATGAACACCTACACATTCACGGAGACTAAGGTTGTGTTAAAACTAACGAGTTGTTAGTGGTGTTCTTGCAATAGGAAAAGTGGCATTAAAGATCTGTTAAGAACAAAACATATGAATGTTTACGAGGAAGCAGATGTGAAACTGCTGCTGGAAATAGGCAAGCATAAGAACCCTGTGTGTGTGTGTGTGTGTGTGTGTGTGTGTGTGTGTGTGTGTGTGATGAGAGCACTGGCCAAAATACTAAGGCTATTACTGTCTCCTAGTAAGCTAGTCATGTCTTGATTCGGGAAGAAAGGCTTCTGATAACCTCCACAGCTAAACGACATTACTGTAGGACTTTTAAGTCAAGAAGACTCCCAAAGTTCCTTGCAGCATCCTGCTAGAGTCGTCACAGCAAACCTAGGTGTCAGCGCTTCTCAGCTGGGAGACGTCCCCTCTCACACGCAGGGTTTAGAGAACAATGGGGATAATTTTGGTTTTCACCACACCGAGGGCCACTCATGGCCAGGGTCAAAGATGCTCAGTGTCAGTCCCTCTCTGTGAACCCCGTCCTGTCCCCACCCCACCGAGAAACACTTCACGTTCTCCTCACCGTAGTTTTCCCATAACCCAAGACTGTAACTCCAAGACTGACAAAGCCTAGATGCAAGAAAATCAGTACTATCTCAACGTTTTTATCCTCATTCGTCAAATAAAAATTTGCTTCTGCTTTTAAAACTGATAATCCTACTAAGATTATAACTAAACTGAATGCCTAATCCAATGGATACCTTCCAGTTATCATTTTTATTAGACACTTCCTTTCACTGGAAAGTCTCTTCAGTCTCAACTTCCTCAACATCTTTCTCTCTGAGCTCTTAGTGCCTTCCATCACCATCTCTGAATTTCTCTGTCTTCCCCAATCCTTGAATGCCAATGTCCACTAAGGTCCCCTTCGTAGCTCCCTTTTCTTATTGTTTTCCCCCCACACCCCCGGCCTGGGCTGTCACCACTGACGCTCTCTAACCTCTACCTCCAGCGCCAATCGGTCTCTTGATCACAAGCTTCGACTGCCCACTGCGCCCTCTCCCTTCCTATCACGGAGGCCCCTCAAATTCAGACTTGCGTTTCCAGAAGGCTCAAAATTATACCGCGGCACTCTTTCGCTTTCTGCCTTCATTCAAGTGACAAGCTTTTATTAAGTGGAGCTAAAAATAGCAACACATGGAATCTGCCTTCTAGGTCAGTCGAAGAGATGAACATAAGTACAGAAAGATGTACTCATGATTCTGTAGGAAACAGAGGAAGGACGCGATTCCGGAAAGGGAGATGGAGAGAGGGTGCGTAGGAGGATCCAGGATACATGTCAGGGTGCATGACTTTTAAGCTAGGAGGTCCCCATGCGGTCAGAGGTATTCCTAACAAAAGTAACGCAGTCATGCAGTTGAGAAAGATTAGGGCACATTCTCGCACCTCTTGGTCATTTGGTGTGACTTCGAAGAGCGCAGGAAGAGGGCAGGAGAATTGCATGGAAAAAGGGGCACCAGCCGTATCACAAAGGTGTTTTATTTTATGCAAGATAATTTAGGCCTTATCCTGCAGGTAACTGAACGATTTAACAAATTTAACTAGAAGTTGCGTGACAACATCAGTTTTGTGTTTCAGATGATTATTCTGAGCATGGTAAAGAGGAGGAGGGGGTAGTGGGGTATTGCACAATGGAGACAAGGGCAGCATGGGAGGATTTATTAGCCGCCAACTTGGAAATCAAGAGATCCCGAGTTAGGATGCTAGAACTGGAACACAGGAAAGCCCACATGTACCATCCTTCAAAAGTAAAGTCAACAGGCTGTGGTAACCACTGAACTTGGAGAGGGAAGGAAGGGGTGCAGAATTGAGGGTGACCACCAGGTGTCTGGGTTGGATGATGCAGGGCATGATGTCATTGGAAAATATAGAAGGATAGAAATGTTTTGGGGAAAATAAAATGAGCAAACTTCTATTTCATTATGGACTTTTTTTCTTAAAGTCACCTTGAGAATTCAAAGCTGAATAATGACTTCTATTATTAATATTACCCTGGTATTCTAGGATCTGAGCTATACCAATCCTTTTCCTTCTTAGGACAATAAACTTTGGGTTTATCCTTTTTGGTAGAATAGTAACAGTAAAGAAAGAATAATGGAAAATATTTTCCATTGGAAAATATTTCAGGAATACTATTAACTTCAAATGCATGTGTAATCTTGGGCATTTACTTTAATTGCTTTATGTGCTAAGAGGGGAAAAAAAAAAAACAACCTACCTCATAGTGATGCCTGGAAGGTAAAATAAAAGGGAGCATTTTAAAGCACCTACACAAATTCTTTGCACTTAGTCTCTTGTCATATTATGATTTTTCAAATACCTTTTAAAATGTCAGTGTTTCCCAGATATTCTTATTTTTAAAATAAAATCATGCTCCTTACAACTCCTATGTTTTAGCAAGTCTTACAGAGAGTAATTTGCTGGCGTTGTAGTTCTAAGCCTGCTTGATGTACTCAGAGATTTAGCAGTCAAGACTTACCCAATTGTGATGATTTGTGTCAACTGTATCTTTGAAAAAGGTAGTGCTTAGAAGAAACTAACCACCCTTTAAACAACAGGCTTCAGGAGTCTAAAACCATTTTAATAAAAGTTACCGTGCGTAAGAGGTGGATGACTATAGCAGCTGGAATTTGAAAATGAAGCTTTCCCCACTGCAGGGTGGAGGGGTGAGGGGCGGAGTGGCGAAGGGCGGAGAGGTGTGAGCAGAGACGGGCAGGCCCCAGCTTCAGACTGGTAGGTCCAGTGGACGAAACGCTTTAGAATTGATGGCTGGGGGTGGAGTTTGATGCAACAGAGTGCCAGGAAACCTGATAACAAAGAAATTATCATTTATAAAAGCAAGATGGAGGGAAACTTTTAGTATAAGATAAACCAGACCTAATGAGCTAAATTGCTCTGGAATTATCCCAGCCACTGGGCCCGTTATTATAATCTACACAATTTGGTTTAGTTGATGTGGTTGTTTGAATGATTTATGCTACTGATAATAGAAGCTTATAAATTTCTTGAAGGGAAGTATAGATCTTCGTAATAGGCTGTGTTTTAATTCACTTACACAGTTAGTTTCCACTAGCAGCAGCTTAAGTCTTTTATATAAATTAGAAATGCCTGCCCCTTGCAGACTCCCGTACATGCACTTGAACGGCCGTTGAAATCATGCCAGGGCGGAACACGATTGGCAGGACTTTGGATCTAATCCACTTCCCCCCTATCTAATGCTATCTAATGTGCTCACAGAGAAGACGGATGATGCGTTTTAATTTTTCAGCAGTTGTTTTCAACTAAATGTTTATAGCAATGTAAAAAACGGAGGATAAAAAGACCATGTGCCTGTATAAAATGAAATACAGTATGTAAATAAGTATCGATGAGCTTTTTACATGGGCGTAACAACGGGCAAGCTGACGGAAAGAGGGAAGAAAGAATGAGACGAGAAGTCCTAGGACGGAGCCGTGGGTGACGCAAACTTCACGAACACCAGAGCCCTGGGATGGCGGGTCGGCAGAGCCAGTGGAGCACGAGGGGCCGTTGAAGAAGGAACGTTATGATGGTTTGTTTTCTCTGAGAAGCCGAGACAGGAGAACCTTTGGTTTTGAAGAGAGGGCGAGAAGCTGCGTCTGGAAGTGAGCATGAGGGTATTTTAGGACTCGAGCAATGTAACCGCTTATAGGAAGGATGACATGGAAAAGGAAAGGAGGAAAGGGCATGCCTAGTGCTCGTTCTGTGGGTTGTGAATATCCACCCTTACTACGGGAGAAATCAAAACCGAGCAATCATTAAAGTATTCAGTTGTTATTCATTTAAAATCAGCCATGACAAACCCATTACATAGTAGTGAAAATCACATTTTAAAAACTGTATTTTCCAAAATAAAAATAAATTAGCGATAAGAATGGCAGTGTTCTACCCTTTTTGAAACCTCTCGAATGTTGCACTTAATAAAAGTCAGCTGGAACTGCCTATCCGACTCTGCGTTCAGCCTGTTGCCACATGTCGGTGTGGTTAATGCACACGAGAAACTCCGGACTCACACATCCGTCGTGGGATGAGGGAGGGCCAGTGGCTTCTCTGACACTACGCTAAACTCACCACTCGGTAGTTTCTTAAAGGTTACCTGCAGTGTAGGATCTGAAACCGTATCAATGAACTTTTCGCACTCTAAAATCCATTTGTCTGGCTTTTACTTTGAATTAAGTTATGTAGATCTTCAAAATGTTGACGGATTTTATTATGTATAATGTCAAAAAATTACACTTAATATCATCACTGGTCTCATCAGAAACATCTTGGAAAGCTATCAAGCTTAGGATGGTAGATGCAGGTTTCCAAAAATTCTATTTTTTATTTTCTATTTTTATTTAGTTATTTGAGACAGCAACTCACTCTGTCACCCTAGGTAGAGTGCAGTGACATTATCATAGCTCACAGCAACCTCAAACTCCTGGGCTCAAGCAATCCTCCTGCCTCAGCCTCCTGAGCAGCTGAGACTACAGGCGCGTACCACCATGCCCGGCTAATTTTTCTACTTTCAGTAGAGTTGGGGTCTCGCTCTTGCTCAGGCTGGTCTCAAACTCCTGAGCTCAAGCAATCCTCCCGCCTCAGGCTCCTGGAGTGTTGAGATTACAGTCGTGAGCCACCGCACCCGGCCCCAAAATTCTAATACTCACTTGAAAGCTTGAATTTTGTCATTGGCAAAAATTAGTCTCAGTTGATTTCCTTGAGTGATAGTTTCACTTAGGCATCTGGCAGACATGGTCTTGAAAATGAACTAAGTCTGAATAACTATAGTTTGTCAGTCATTTTTTTTTCAAGTAAAATGATGTTCCATAAAAAAACTTTCAATTCGAACAATCACAGACATGTTTTTTCTCAAGACAACTACTGTTCTCCATTATGTACTAGAAATTTTTAAGTGTACTTCTATTATGTCACACAGGATATTAAAAAGATGTGTGCTCACGGTTTGAGGTTTAATAAAATTAATCTTTACTGTCTTATCAACGTCATTCTTATAAAAAAAACAAAAAACTTGTTTCTCTTAAGTATGTGGAAATAAAACATAATGACCACTGCACTGCCTTGATTTGCGCTTAGGTACCCACAGTCCTACCTACCATCGAGTTTACTCCATCAGTGCAAATGTCAAGACAGTGAAATGTCAGACAACATTTTAGTATTATTATGAAGATGGTTTTAACGTGGGGACCCCATGAAAATTTCTTAGAAACCGCCCGGACCATGGAACACACTTTGAGAACTGCTGCTTCAAGAATTTACTATGTAATAAAGGCAGAATTTAAATCAGTCTGGAAAACGTTATTAAGTAAATATTTCTAGGACCATCAGAAATCTATTTGGAGAAAGAAAAAGTCACATTTGTACCTCATATTGAGCAAATAAATTTTAATAGACTAAATAGTTACATGTTTACGGTTTTATTATCTAAAACTATTGGAAAATACAGGTGGGTAGGTATCTAATTTAGGGATGAGGAAGACTTTTCTTTGCATAAACACAAAAGAAGAAACCATAAAAGGAAACATGAATAGATTTTTCTGCAACAAATTGAAAGCCTTTTTTATCAAGCAACTTCAGTGTCTAGAGAAATATAACCAAAATGGGAACCCTAGAAAACAATATTTACAACATATCTAATGGATGAAGAGTTGTATCTTTCATATATAATAAGCTCTTATGAATTAATAAGAAAAAAGGAAAACATGATGACAGGATCCTCAATAGAATAATGACCAATGGGCAAATAAACAAAGAAAAACAACTCCCAACCTTTCTATTGGGCAAAGGCATTCAAAGGAAAATTGTTAAGGGTGGGAAATGTGATTGTTCGTTACGTATTACTATTTCTGTTTAACTTACCCCCCCAAACTCAGCAGCTTAGAGCAACAAACTTTCTCATAGCTGACGTGTGTCAAGAGCCTGGGGGCAGCACAGACGTGTGGTTCTGGCTGAGGGTTTCTCCTGAAGCCACAATCATCATAAGACTGTGCTGGGGCTGAGGGATCCCCTTTCAAGCTCACACACGTGGTTGTTGGCAAGCTTCGGTTACTCTTGGACTTTTAGACCGAGGACGTCAGCTCCTGGTCATGCCATGTCCACCTGGCCACGGCAGCATGCTTCGCTCGGTGCACGGGATCCGAAGAGAGGCACAGAGGGGAGAGCACAGGACAGAAGCAGTCTCTTCACAAGTCAGTCTCAAGCAACAGCCCATTGTGTCTGCCATATTCTGTTCATTAGAAACGGGTCACTGGGTCACACTGAAGGGGAGAGACTCACTGGGGACCATTTTAAAGGCTGCCTAACACAAGGGTAATCTCCAGCGTGGCCTGAGAACAACGGGACAGGTGGGAGAAGGAACTGTTTCCATCTCTGCTGGGCAAGTTTTTTTTTTTTATTTCAGGAAAATATGGGAGTACAAACATTTTGGTTAGATTGTATATCTTCGCCTCTCCCTAGCAAGGGTTAGAGGCAATTTTTAACATCATCCTGGTCCTCATGACATGGCAGTTTTACTTCTAGAAAATAATGAATGCAAGGAGTAAATTCACAGCAGCATAAATTATAATGGTGAAAGATTAGAAGAAACCTAAATGCCTAATGATACCAGATAGTTAAGTTATTACACATTCCAGGAATAGAACATTTGCAACCGTTAAAAATATTTTTGAAAAGCTTTTAATAGCAAGGATAATTGCTTATAATTTGGCAGCTTTTTGGAAGTATAGATGATGATACTTTTTGTAAAACTTAGTACATGCTTATATGCAGAGAATCCTAAACGTTAACAGTGATTTCTTTTGTGTAGCAGGGCTGTGGGAACTCCTTGTTTTCATCTCTATTTTTTTCTATATTCTCTAATTTTTCTATACTGAGCCTATATTACACAGGCAGCCAAAAATATACCCTAGAGAAGAACTGTGAAAATATAGAAATAAATTAATTTAAAAAAAATCAACAGAAAGGGAACTTTGATAGAAATTATTTTGAGAAATGCTAAAACAGTATATGAAAGTATATTATGTTTTAAGTTATAAAAATTATGGTTCTTTTTCTATGCTCAGCATGATTAAAGCAATGATGCTATTCAGCTCATGTTTTAAGACGCAGTTAGAAATGAAATTTGGGCTAATGGGCGTGGGAGGTGGGTGCAAGGAAAGTTGTCAATAGTCTAAAAGTTTATGATTGAAAAGTAAATTATCATTTCTTCTTGGATTCCTAGGAAAGCATACAGATAAGTTCTTCATTAGAGGACTGTTCTTTTCAGCAGGACATGAGTTGAGTAGTTGAAGAGGCTGCTTCTAGTCTAAACATGGTGGTTTTGACCAATTTGATAGGAATTCTATGCAAGAGTTTTGTTCGTAAGGATGTTAGTTCAAGATATGTGGCCATTGTATGAAGTCAGTTCCCCAGCCACCCTGAGTGTCTTTGCTTGTGCAGTGCCACCCTGGGTCCCAGTGCAGTGTGCCCCTTGGTGACACAGTACTTCCTAAAGGCTCTTTATGACATCTTATCACTGAGTACATACCAGTTATAAATGAGGAATTTTGAAACAGAAGGCATTTTTGAGACCATCTAATATCACATAAGAATAAGTTAATTCAGAGTTGAGCTGAGTAGCTTCAAGCAAGCAAGAAAAGGATACCAATACATTCCTTAGTAAGTATTGCAAAATCCACTTAAGAAGTTCCCTTCTATAGCTTTCTCCCATATGATACATTCAAAGTTTAAATTTCATCTGGTGTTCCACAATTGCCCTGTTATGATGGTTTTTAGTAGCTGGTCCATTATAATATATCTTTTGAGAGTGTTTATTATATTTTAAAATTTGGATCTGAACCCATCCCCAAACTTAATGCCGACATTCACAAGGGCTTGGTTGGCTCTCTCTCAGGCCAGAGAAAGCTCTTATTGTGGTCAGCTCAACCGAGCCAACTATTAATAATGTCAAATACCATTCTGCAAGGCAGGGCAATACTTAGTCAAAGTGATTCATATTAGCTGAGCAGGAGCAAAGAAATCTGAACAGGCTGTTTCAGAATCCCGGACTGCCATTGAATCCATTGCTCTTGTGAACACAGTGGGAAAAAAATCAGGGTTCATGCTTCTGGCTGTTCAGACTTCTCAGTAAATGTTTCACTGTGTCCCAAGGAGAAGACAGTGTTTTAATGTGGGAAATGGAACCTTCTGTGCTGTCTGTTCTGGAGAAAAGAATGTGGTTTCTAAAATATTACGTTTTGAACTTCCTGTACTGTATTTATTCAATTCTGACTCTTTAAAAGGCTAAATTGTGTTATGACTAAAGCAGTCACTGATAGACCCAATTTGCTCCGTGAGAGAAGTGTTCTCGCCGGCCATGTGCTGCGCCCTTTGCACGGGGCGTTCCTTCCCGTCTGTGTGACTCGACGCCAGCCAACCTCTGACTGTAAGGCATGAGCCACGAGGACCCTTTCTCCACTTAACACGCCACACAAGTGCGCTCCACCTGAGAACGTGTGTGTGGCTCAGTGCCGAAAAGCCGGGGCCTGGAGAGAGACCAAACTGGAGCCCAACCCTGGCTTTGAGTTCCCTTCTCTGAGCCTCAGTTTCCTCGTTGCAAAATAAGAGACAACTGTAAACACCTTATGAGGCAGGTTTGAAGATTCGAGTGTGCAGATAGCCTAGTGCCTCATAGTTGGTAATTGTTCAAGAAATATCTATGTGGCCAGACAATAAGAACATTTTCTTTTATTTGGATGTGGAAAATACGTTTAGTTGATGAATATCCATTAGCGAGCCTTTGAACATTGACATATGCTCAAGGCCATCTTTAGTGATACTTTGTGTACTCAAAAATAGAAAAAGATGTCAGTGAGAATAGAAAGCACAGATAAAGTAACGTTTTTCATTTTTTAAAAACTGCAACCTCTAGTAAGAAATACGTTTTACATTCCAACCTAGTCCCCAATACACGTACATGCCATATGTATAACTGAAAGTTTAACGAAATACTCCTCCTCTATGTGTGATACACTCTGATGTTTTCTCTTCTCTTTGCTTCTGGTCAGAGCCAACTAAGCTGATTTCACACTTAATGATGTATAAACAACAACTTGAAAAATATGGATTCAAAGGAGAGTAAATGAATTTATGGCACAAATTTGTTTCATGTTGGTTATTAAATATCCTTTCATTTTACCTGTATTTTATAACTTTAGATCACATTAATGAAAATTTGCCTCTAGGAAAGAAAGGGGAGGAAAACTAACAATTCCTAAGTATGTACTGTGTGCCAGATTATCTCCTCTTTTAATAGACACAAAAATCCTACTGTTAATCCCATTTTACAGATGAAAAAACCAAAGTTGCAACAGATAAAGTTTTCTACCCAAGAATTCAAACCCATTGATTTTCCATTATCCAGCAACAGACTGGATAACCAAAGACATCTGTAAGACTGACACATTGGTAAGCTTTTGTCTCTGGGCTGCTATACTGTATACTCTTCCCTCTAGATTAAATTATTCATCCTTGAACCACTTAAGAATAAAATTTGGGCCTAAATCATAACACAAAAACATGGGGAAACAAGATCACATATTAATTGTATTTTGTATAATCTTAGTAGAGAGTGGCCCTTACCAAGAAGTATCCTGAAATGCAGAGGTCATTAGGTTAATTCTTTGTGAAACAGCACTCCCCCTAGCACATGACTACTTTGTCCTGTAATTCCAGATACAATTTTTTTTAATTACCCTTAAAAAATGCTTTAGAAAAGACAATACGGGAAACTGTATTCTTTTTTAGTTAAAAATATAACCAACTTGATAGTACAATCATAAACCTAGAAGAATTTTTGTTTGATTCCAGTGTTTGAAAGGATTATCAAACTACAAGTTTATTTTTTCATAGTTTTTTTTTTCTCCTACAGATTCTTCTCCGCAACGGATTAACCACAGACATTTGAAGTTGTACTGTTTAAATATCTTTGAATTATTTTTGTTTAAAAATGTCAATGGGTACGATAGGAAAAGTACATTTTTTTCCCTGTAACTTCAAAACAACTGAACAGAACCTTTGGACTGAAACCAAGAATTGAATGTTTTAGCTTTAAGAAGATTTTCTTCTCTGGAAAGTAATGAATGAGTCTCTTTGCGAGTTTAACCATTTCAAGTTTCAATTCTCTGACTCCCAGCATTCTATGGTATTAAAAAAAAGTTTCCTGAATATGGTTTTTCTTTCTCAGTTATCGGTCAAATCTGAAGTTGTATAAACGTCAGACACACAGAAAACTTCTATACAGATAAATGCATAATGTTTTTAATCGTTTAAAAAGTAGCGCTCCGTCTGTTAATGGCGACCTCTTTCGGATTTGCATTAGTGAGCGACAGCCCTTGAGAAGAGCCCGCAGTGGTCAGTGAACGGAACCGAGAAGAGGTTGGTATCCTGATACCTCCTGAGGTCCCGTTCAGCAACTTTTGCTGTGGTAGATTACCAAAAATTCACACACCGAGAGCCTTAGTTCCTGCCCTTTGTGTTGGGGCAGTTAGATCAGGGGCTCTGCTTTCTGTCAGCGCTCACGGAGGTGTCTTGGGGACTCAGCCACGGCTTCCAGGACGACAGGGCCTTCCAATGCCATCAAGGCTTGCACCTGCCACAGAGCAGCGCGGGTGGCTCCGGCACACACGCCCCTTGACGCAGAGCCGGAGCCGAAGCCCTCTCAAACCTCCATTTGTGGAAAAGACGAACCATGGGAGGATGTAACACTTGCAAAGGCAGATTTTAAATAGACATGGCTTTATAAAATCATTCTTAAAATGTTTAAATTATACTGATTCGTTTTTTCCAGACAGTCTCCTTGTTGTCAACATTTGTAGATATCATGTAAGAACCGAATACATTCCTTTCGTATTTCCATTCAAAACTAGGTTGTATCTATAAGGCAAACGGGCTCCCTTTTTGCGAAGGAAATTTGTAGAGATAAGATGAATGGTAACATCACCGAGAGTCGGATAGTGACTCAGTTGATAGGCGAAGGTTATCAGAAGGAAAATATGGAATGATAGATTAGTGAGCCTATTGAGGGACTCTTTGTTTTCTTATGTTCTGAGGCACTCTTTGTACTTTCTGATAAAACCAAATTTGTGACAAAATGCCGTAATTCCCAAAATATACAATGTCAACTTGGTGAGAAGGAAAATACATTCTTCTTATTTATTCCATAGTCTCCTAAGTGATTCTGCTGAATATGTATAATATATAGAGTAAGATAAAAATAAGTTCTCATATTGAAAGAGTCTAATTTTTTATTGATCATAATTGAATATTGTATGATTATGTAGAAATAAAGAAGTGATGTGTTTAAAATTGTGCTTTAGAATGTTAATCTGTCATCACCTGTGCTACGAAGGGACAGAGGCTGGGAGTGGAAAATGTTTCGTTTTTAGCTATAAACACTGTTCTAAGGATCCGTAGTAAGCATTACATTTATTATAATAAGGTAGTCACATGGTAGAGTGAAAAGACAACATGAGTAAGAAAAGACACCAGGGTTCTAGCTAGAATTTCTCTCTGGCGACTTTGGGCAAGTCACTTTATCACACTGAAATTTTGCTTTCTGATTTATAAAATAAGAGTTGGTCCATCTGTATTTCTTTAAGTTCTAAAACAAAAATTTGGGGGGGAAATTACCATTTCACTGAAAACAAAGAACTTGGGAACTTAACAGCTGGTGTCACCCTTTCCACTTCTCAGCGCCAGGGCTGCTCCACCACCTGGACAAGCGTGAAGCCAGGGTGAGGCTACCTACCTCCTCCAGCCTCCCTTCCTAGCCCTCTCCGAATTCTGTGCTTCAGCCTTCCATGCTGGTGACGATCTCATGGGAATACCGTGTGCTGCCTTTCCTTCTCCACGTCGTTTTCTCCCCACACCAATCTTCTCCATATCCCTGCCACAGTTTAATCCTGTGGAAGGTGCAGCCGGAGCCAGAGTACCTAGGTTCCAATTCTGAGTAACCTAAGCAAGTGACTAAACCTGTTTTTTCATCTGTAAGATGGGAACAAGCCCCTATTCCCTAAGGTTGTTGTGAGGTTTAAATGAGATGTCACATGTGAAATGCTGGCGCTGTCCCTGCCACACAGCGAACACTCTTGCAGTGCTGAACAATATTATGAATTGCAGAGCTGTGACTCTGTGCTTCCCTGCATGAAAGCATTTATCCCCTTGTTTTGGAATTGCCTATTTAGTCAGTTCTCTTTTTATATCCACCCACTGCTGCCTCCATATCTCAGTTAGACCGTACGGTTCCTGAGAAGAGAAACTGGGTCTCTAAATTTTAATGCCTAAAATCACCCTATCTTACGGTGGAGGCCAAATGAATAATGACTGAATTCACGGTTGTTCACACTTTACGCTCTAATAGGGGAAAGAATCAGAAAGCAATTCTAATCCAGAGATAGAATCTGTAGTCAATCAGGATGATTTAGAAATTGGTTTTTCAGCAACCTAGAACTTTTGGCACATTTTGAAGTATTCCTTTAATATTTTGGTCATTTTAAGGCAGAAGACTTAGCAGGTTTGGCTTCCCTCACCAGGAAACCCCACTCTTGGATGATTCGTTCTTTGAGAGCCAAATCTATTGAGCTGTACATTGATATTAAAAAAGCTCACAATATGTCCAGGTTTTCTTTATGTTGAATCTGCATACATTGATAATCAGACCTTCCTTTCGCCCAACTAGCCAAGAAAATCCTCTGATATTTATTTTCTAAAGATCTCACAAGTAATTCAGGAGTGAGAAGGCAACCTGCAGGAAATTCCATAATGAAACAGGTAATGTTTTCATTACAAAAATAACAGACTTTTATATAGATTCACATCTGGGGCACTAAGGTTTCCAACTGAATATAATCATTCTCATTTTATGAAGAGAAAAAGAAGAGAGACGTGACTTTTTGCTCATTAAGGACTTAATCCCAGGCTTCTTGTCTTCCATTATCTTCTTTATAAAGCAAACTTTTGCCCAAACCTGTTCCCCCGGGCACCAGCCACCTTTTGAATATTGTCACATCCCCCACGTCACAAGACTTTGGGGCCATTCTCACTCCTTCATCTTTTCTCCACTCTCCACCTTCTTCCAAACCATACTATAGATCACCAGGTATCTTATTCTTAAAGAATCCCCTCAAGTGCTACTACCAAAATGCAGCAGCGTGCGGCCGTTTATGGATGGGTGTGACCAACCAATCTGCAGTGAGGTCGTTTTCTCCAAGATGTCCACCCTGAAGAACAACACTCAGGACTCAACTGGATGCGTATGGTCATAACTTTATAAACAGGCATTCTGGGTATGTGCACAAAACAACACAGGACTTATCATGAGGGTAAAGCGTCCTATAAAAGTTAGGACTTAAGACGGTATCTGGGAAAGGAGAAGCAAATATAAATATATAATTTGATTTTTAAAATGATTATTAGATTGTGCAGAGTTTTTCAAATGAGTTGGTGAAAAATAATTGTAAATACATAAAGTGTTTGAAAGCATTTTATAATTAAAAATCATGTTTATATTTTCCAGCCATATAACGATTTAAAAATAGAGGAGATCAACACCTACCCTGATTGTTTAAACAAGCATTTCACTCTCTTCAGTGACTGTGGCTTAGCAGACAATCTTGGAGTTCTTTCTGTGATTTTGTCAGTGATATTGAACAGGCTCTAACGCAAGAAAAGAAGGGAAACTGTATAAAGTAAATAAACTTAAGAAAGCAGAAGATACATGTACCCAGAGAGTTCAACAATTTAGAATATTTGTCTGATTTTTTTTTAAGTTCAAAAGTAATCTGTATCGATTATAACAGGAAGCCAGTCTTCCTAGCTAGAGTATGTACATGTGTGCGGTCAAAGCTCTCTTTAAAAAACTGCATTGAAAAATGTAAAAGGTCCTTTGAAGAAATCACAACCTCCTATGTTGTCTGTCTTCATTAAGTCTCCAAAAATATTTTTATCAATTCACACATGTAAATGCACAGCCCTTTAAAAAAGGGTGTAAAATATACACTAAGACCTAACCACAAAATTATTTTGTACATAGCAAAATGGTGCACATGATCACCATTGATGAAACATGCTAATAATTTTATTTTTGTTAATTGTTAGCTTAACAATTAGAATTTATTTTTATTATTTTATATCTTCATTGATGAAGATAACATAAATTAATAATCAGTTCTTCATTTGGCCAAGGTGTCCAAGAAAACACCCTGTTCTCCATTTCCTAAACGCTAACAAAGTCACCAAGTTAAACGACCTCAATATGATGACAGCCCCGCCATCCTTCGGGTCAACATTTCTGTGATGGCAAGTGTACTGTGACAGCCTATAGAAGGCACCAAAACAATCTATATTACCATGGAATCTCGTATCCTATACTTATAATAATTTTTCAACAAAATGTAGCAAACCAAATTTTTTTGGGTTGGGTGGGAACAGGAGAGATGTTAAAAGAGACAAAAGGGAGGAAAAAGAACGCAAACTGGCAACTCGTTAATAATAACGATGTCTGCCTTTTTACATCGGAAACACACACTCCGTGGCGCTCGGATGGCGGGAGCGCAGATGCATGGTAAGACACGGGGACGCAGCGGGTGACATGAAGGCTCGCCATGTGCAACCGAGTGGGAGGAGACGGGGGACAGAAATAACTTAGTGCCTGGCATGATGCTGCCGAATCCCTTCAGTAACAATCTGTGCTGTGTGGGGTTGCGGGAGTGCGATCTTGCTTCACGCTTGCTGCACAGAAACGCCTCTGGGCTCAGGCTAAGCTGCCATCACTTCAATCTGGCGCCTGTTCCCTGCAGTCAGCGTCACAGTTCGCCCCCAGCCTCGGCTGCAGCGCGTCTTTGAGATCTCCAGAAGTGTAAAACGCAAGCCCGTGTTGCATGCTGGCTCTCAGGGAACATGCCAAATTCCATAAGGCAATGACAGCTAAGTGTCATAGGGTGGCACTTGACTATCCCTGGGACCCATTTTATTACACTTGTTAATGGCAGCTTTTACCGGTTAATTTGGTTCATTACAGCAGAAAATAAACCAGGAAGATAGAATAGGAAAAAATGCTTCCACCAACATTTTATAAGGTATTTAAATCAGAGGGAGGGGTTCTGGGCTTTTTCCCAGACACTGAAGAGAAAGAAAGGGAACAGACGGTTGAGGTAGGAATTCTCATACACTATGCAGATTATTATGATTAAAACCTCCTAAGTAAACTGTGCTGCTGAGCAGCCTTTACACTTTGCTTTTGTGAAATCCCAGTGCTTTTAAAATTCGAAAACTCGCACTACTGGCCTATGAAACCCTAGAGAACCAGCAGACCAGAAAAGGAAACCTGGCATAATAAGAATAAACAGTGATTCCGCTTAAGATGGATGTGGATTGTCAAAAGACAGGTCCGAGGCAGACGAATTTCAATCTCTGCAGACCCTTTTCAGACCTTTTCTTCTGCTTTTCTTTTTTTCCTGTGACAGCTCCCTAGAGCTTTCCATGTCTTTCTGGAACAGGCTGGCAGCTCAGCTCCACTCGTGTGCAACGTCACGTTAGTTCTCAGCACCCCCGTCTGCCCACGGGGTTTTGTGGCACCTTGACCCACGGTGAGAAAAACTACACTTTTTCTTTAAAACCTGTAACAGTCCAAACTACGCGTCTTTTGAAAAAAAATTTTGTGTTGCTTTTTAAAATTTTATTTCTTTGTTCTTGTTTTTAAGAAAGACAAAACGTCACATGCTGTATCACCTTCCCCTGACCTCGTAGCTTCCAAAAGCTACACAGGCACGGGCTTCGGAGGCGGACAGGGTGGTGTCACCAGCTCTACAGCCTGAAGTGAGTAATTTAGTCTCTCTGGGTTTCCATTTTCTCACTTGCAAGATAGGGATATTCCTATTACGTGGCTACAGGATGACTGGATCACATGATGCCTGACACATACTCACTATTAAAACATTTTTTAAACAATTTTTTCTTGAAAAGAAGGTAGGAACTGAGAGAAGTGATTTAAAAAAAAAAAAAGCTATAGAATTCTCTACACCAGCTAGTGTTTGTCACCAATATGACAATTTTAAGACCAGATAAAAAAGATGCTTTTAATCTAGATCTTCCCTTCAGCCTACACCACATAACCCAGAACCCCCAGCTGTACCCACGCCCCAGTGGCACTTGCGGTTCACATGTCACTTCTGTAATTATAGGTAAAATATGTTAATTATATCAATAAAAATTTATTATCCTTCCTGCCTTCCATTAACACTGCCTACTGCTTCCATTTCCTGCAAGGAGGCATCTCTCCAAGCCAAAACGTGCCTCTTCTTTAAGGCCTGGCCCTGCTTAATATCCTTTTTAAGTGACACCTTTCGTTCGCTAAATCCAAATTAATCTCTCCATTCACTACCCACAGGCTGTGATTACTTGCAGTACTGCGTTATTTAATCTGTTGTATTATTCTCCAATTGTCTTATATTTTCAAGCCTGACCTGTGAGCTCTAGGACTTCAACCACAGTTCTGGATGAGCGTGTTCTAAAACCAAACTTTGCCACAGTAGTAACTGTTTGTTTTCCTGGCCTAGAATAGAGCACCTGATCACTAGGAAAGGCATAAAAATGGTATTTTAAATGTTAGTTAAGAAAACCTAACTGCCATGGTTCCTTGGTTCTTTGAAAGGAACATGGCTCAGATGTCTGAGTAGTTATTTTAATTCCAGTTCCCTACTGCAGTGGCCTCCAAAGTGGCGCACAAAACACTCCACTGGGGTGCAATAAACACAGTGGAACTTCTCTTCATACTTATTTTTCAGTTTCAAAAAGAAAAAAGACTCGGCTTTTTTATACTTAGTAGATGAATTGTCACTAGTTTCTCTCTCACCCCACCATAGGTCTGGTCACATGTCATGCCTCTACGCAGGGTAAACTGAGGTAAGAGTACTAAGCTTTACTGTGAGGAGGTGTCTTCATTGGATCATTTGATCATCTCTGCATGTTGCAACATAATGCAGTTTTTGTTTCTGGTTTTGTGACGTTATGGCTATCACTGATACACCCCCCACATAATGAACACGACGCGTACAAACTCTTTCTGATAAATCAGTGCTCAAAACGATATTAATACCCTCAGCCTAAGGAACCAAAAAGAAAATAGCATAATCAATACATTTTCTGCTATGAATAAAGCTCCTGGTTAGCCATACAGTGATAACAACATTAAGGGTCTGATAGTCTTCCAAGTGCTGAGCCGAAAGGAAGACACCAAGGTGGCTGTGTGAGATGGATCACGGTCACCGCGGCAACGCGAACCTGGCACTAAGGATACACCGCGTGGCCACTGTCTAACGCAGCCATCATGTCTAACCATTTCAAAATGTGATTTCTTTTTTCTCTCTCCTTATCTAGCAATTTATACTTTTGTGTTTTTTCCTAAGGTATGTAATTAGCGTGGTAGGACACATATATCATTTATAAATGAATGAATAAAAATTAAGGATGCAAACACAAATTTATTTACAGATAGGTGTGAAAGATCAAAGTCTACACTCCAATGGTCACAGCGTGTGAATTCCTTGTTAGATGGTAGGAAAGCAGGGGCCGTAAGTCACCTAGTCTGGAGTCTCCTAGAGGAGCTAATGAATAAGTGAAGTTTCTGATGATTCGCATTCCTCGGCTCTGGGGCACTTCAGCATCCACGATTTTCAAGGCGGTATTCACTGCAAAGAATATAATTCTCAAACGTTCTCTGCCCTGGAATTGTGGTGACAATGTGTCTGGAGAAAATAATGATGTCAGCTTTGCCATCGTCATGTGATGAAAACATAGTGTCTTCTTTTTGATAAAGTTTCTGTCTCTGTCCTTGTATTATGCTGCTTTTTATCTGATAGGAATAATTAATAAAAAGACAAAGTATCTTAGTTTGGTTTTGAAATTATCTCTGCATCAGTGGTAACTTCTAGATTTGTATATTTCAAACCTATTTTCTGTGACTCATAGTTCTTCATTGAATAATCACACTATATAAAGAGGTGTACATAGCATAATTTATGACCAAACTTCCATGACGTTGGAAATATGTGCTTCAATTCCACATCTATTCAATTCCACCTACTTTGAGTTCTAACTCATGATACCTTTGAGATATGCAAAAGTCCTTGTCTTCAAGAAATCTGTAGTTAGTACAATTTGGTAAGCTATAAATTATGTGTGTGTGTTTTTGTATGAGGTTTATTTTAGGAGATGGATATAAAATAATACAGTTAGAACCCAGGTTTGTAAGTCTAGAGATAGCCTTCCAAAACTACAGATGTACTTTCTAATGAAAATATGATACAGATACGAGCAAAGGATGAAGACGCGGAGACCTGGAGACATTGGCCCCACCATGTGCTTCGTCCACAGGGGGAGCCCATTGCGTTACAGCTGGATCAAAGGCACGGAATGAACACGGAGAGGCTGAAGATGATGAAAAGACAGGAATCACGGAGCTAACGTAACTCAGTGGATTATAACTCCAGAGCCCCAGTGTTGGACCAAACTTTAGAAACTATCTCCTGTCTCCTGGCTGAGAAATTGTTCTCCTGGCTGAGAATAGAAACTGCTGTTACCAGTGACACCCCCATCTTTCTCAGGCAGTTCGGTTTTCTTCATCTTTCTCTCCACCCTCCACCCCCAAACACACACACACCCCTCCACTGAAGCGTCTAGCACTTTTCCTCTTAAATCCCTTTGATTCACAAAAGACTCTAAGAGGTTACTGATGCCCGTATTAGGCTGTGTTTTGTATGGAACACAGAAACATTCAGTTGTTCATTTAATTACTCATGCATTAATTCAGCAGTGAACATTGACTAAGCACTTACTATGTCAGACACTGCTTAGTTGTCCCACAGTATCCAATCTCCCTTCTTATTAGTAATAGAACTCTTTGGACTTTCTATGGGGCACAAGCCCCCCCAGAGAGATGCTTGCCATTGGGTAATGAGTGCAAGCTCTGGGTCACTTCCTCAGAAAGAAAGCTTCTTGCCCTCTACCTCTGCCTCCTCCAGGTATAGGAACGCTGATGTGATTCCAGTGAGCTAGCTTCAGCCTGAGGGATGAGGGCCATCCTGGGGCTGGCAGAACAATGGCGTGGAAGGAGATTGGGTCCCTGTGTGACCTTGTGGAGCACAGACAACTACCTGCCCTGGACTACCAACTCTTGCTGTTCCATGAAAAAGAACAAAATTTCTGTTTTGTTTGAGCAACTGTAACTTTTGGAATCTGTTGGCCTGTACCCCAATGAGTAGGCCAACACTGATGGATATTAAAGTATGGAAGTTTTATAAATGATTGAACGAAACATTATCATAGGTATGAAATTATTTTGCCTTGTACCTTTACAGCATCAGGTTTTGTTCATGCCTCATCTCTGCCTGTAATGTCCCTTATCCATGGCTAGAAATTCTGTTTTTCCATCAGGGGTGTGCTCAAGTGCTATCTACTTAGTAGCACTTACCAATTTTGCCTCTCTTCTGCCTTCTGTACTGTTCCAGGAGAGATTAATCTTTTCCTTTGTTCTTCTCTAACATATTTTTTGCCTAATAACTGTGCATATATCTACTAGGGGCTTCAAGCTCAGGGTCTGAATTGTGCTTATTTTTCTATCTCCCTGATATCTAGAGTGATGTTTTGCACATTATGGGCCCTCAGTAATTCAGTGTACATAAGGCTTACTCTTTGTGTATTTTTTAGGCTAAACTGATGTCTTTCAGATTTAACCTGAAGAAAATGCTCATATTTACTCCTTTCCCATTTATCAAAGGAAAGATTAATTGTTATTTCACAGATTGTGTGAGAAAGGTTTCTTCTATCTTTTCTCTCCAAGCCTACCCTGAAAACATATGCCAGGAAAGCTGACTGTTGTTGGGAATAAGATAATTATGATTACAATAACTAATTTAAAAGAAACGTCAGCTGATGTTTTATTTTTCACATAATAGAGCTGTGGCCTATTTCAGTACGATGTTTTCAGGACCTGGTATATATTTTTATTTTCCTACATGAATCTTTCATCCTTTCCCTGACGTTTATTCGTTTTATGCAATTATCCTAAAAGGGAAGCTCTGGCCGGGCAAATTGGCTGTTGTCTGCCTCTAAAGAGACATTCATATCTCATCGCTCAGCTTTCAGGTTCTGTGATCGGGAACCCTCGGGCCCGTTTTTAAGGAGGTTTCAGGCTAGCTGAGCTTCACTGTCTCCCCAAAATGTCCAAAATGAGATTACATGTCGAGCAAGATCAATTTACTGGAAGACACTTAAGCAATAAATCTGGAGCTTTTTGTCCAGTTACTGTTTCTTTCAAGCTTTGTGACAGAAAATGAAGCCACAAGAGCTTTGACAAATTAGATATCACTCCCTCTAATTGTGTATGTTTAGCTTATCGCGCTGAATCGCGGCTTTGTGATGGGCTAGTATGCCAACAAGGCCTTCGTTTAATCAGCACAGTGCCATTTAATAGCGATTAATCACCCAACTAAAATGTCATATTAAGGTCACAGAAACTTGAAGGCTAAAACAGAGAGAACATTAAAGTCAGCTGATAAATAGGGGAAAGAGCATGTTGTGCCGAGGGAAGTTCTGAGCGCTTTGTTTTGGTAGAAGCTGGTAGAACATTTAATGAGAATTCAGTCTTAACTTCCAGCTGAGATCAGAAAGAGTTTCACTCGCTTGGTTCAGGAGGAGGACGTTCTTCCAGGGCTTTAGTGGCTTCTGTCTGTGAATAGGAAACTCCTGCCCACAGAATACTTGAAATTTTACAGATTCATGACTTTTATTTGAATTATTCTTTAGTCTTACAGCATTTTCCCCTCGGCTGTTACTTTTAAGGAGGAAATAAATCGGATACGTTATAGTACTCAGGACAAGATGAAATAAATAGCCCCATTTTGCACCGTCGCAAAGTATTTATAAAAAGGAACAAATTGACTCACTTGTTTGCAAGAGAGTTTTTTGTTTGTGTGTGTTTGTTTTTTTCCTACTCAGATAACCAAGCAGAAATTCAAGTGAGTTTTTATTTCCTAGAAAACTTGCCAAATTAAACGTTAATAGGACAAGAAGAAAATGACTAAAGACATTTTTCTGTTTCTGCTGTTATTACCCAAAGGGGTTCCATGCCAGTCTGTAACGTCCGTGCTAGCCCCTCCCATGAGAAAACCCGTGAGAAGTGCAGATGATTTTACCTGCTTGAACTCTAGGGTAGATCCCCCCGAGGGCCTGGGTCATGCATCGCCTGCCCCTAATAAATGCTGCTCCACTGGCCGATAGACTCTGAAAACAGAGCTCTGGGAAAGGGTTTATGGAAAAAAGCCACACCTAAGGTCTCTTTTCATTAAAGAGTCCTGGGTAATCACCATTAAGCATGCAGACCCAAGGGAGAATTTGAATATTTTGTAATATGATAAAACTGCCTGTTCAGACTTGGAATAAATAGCACAGACTGGGAAGGATGGCCACCTCGAATAGGGAAAATGAACTTCAGCTCTCACACCTACTGAGCCTGTGAAACTCAGTAGGGAAGATGTCCATGCTTCGAGCAAGGCTCGTCGACTCCTGTCATCTAGTTTTCTGTAGAACCTGCAGGGCCGCAGGTTCCACTGAACTCTTAAAATGCAACGAGTCTAAACTGAGATGGGCTGCAAGGGTAAAATGCATACAAGATTTCAAAGACTAAGTACAAAGATGACTATAGTTTATCTCTGATCATCTAATCTATTGCATATTTTAAACCAGCTAGAAGAGAATAATTTGAATATTTCTGGCATAAAGAAAAGGCAAATATTTAAGATGATAGATAATCCCCAATACACTGATTTGATCTTTACAAATTTTTATGAGTGTATTAAATTCCCACATGTATCCCCCGAAATATGCACATGTTATCTATAAAAAATAAAATTTAAATTTAAAAAAATGTGAACTCAATTTTATTTGTGGATTACATTATCAAATACTGATTTGGGGATACACTGAGTTAACTAAAACATATTATTAAAATTAATTTCACCTGTTTCCTTTCATGCCTTTTAATGTGGTCATTAGGAAATTTAAAATTATGTGTATATTTCACGTTACATTTCTATTAGTCAGTGTTGTTATAGACTAAGGAAGAGTCACTTACATTCATATCATCACTGACCTAGACCAGATGTGATCCCATAACCCAGAAGAGAAACCCTTCCTGACCTATTCTAATCCCCTAAATCAGGCAGGCTCGTAATCAAAGAGCTAGAGGTGTTACAATAGCAGATGGGAAAAAAAAAGTATAATAACCTCAATTATACACTTGAAAATTGAAAGATTACTTTTGGAAAGACAGGAATTGGCATTATTCACCTTGAAGGAAAGAATTACAAGACAAAATTTAATGAGCATCTTCTGGGGACGTAATGAGACAAGCTAAGATTGTGGCATGAAGGTGGGAGGTTAACTTAAATGATTTCTTAAGAGTCAGTTGTTGAACACTTGAGACAGGTTGTGACTCTTCTTTTTCTGGAGGGCAATGATAGTAAGGTAGAGTCTCCTCTGAAGTCCTAGATAAGTGTAAGATTGGAGAAGACAATTTAAGATAGCGATGCCAATATCAGTACTTTTCAGATACTTTGAGTGCCTCTGAAAGTTGGTGACAAGACAGGACTAGATTAGCAGCCCTTTCAAACCCAGGGGGCTTCTGATTGGAGCCCTCTTTAATTTCTCCCCCTGGGTGTTGATAAAATTCATCTTAAAATTTATTACTTTGTGACATGTCATCATTCACTTACAAAATTTCCATTTTAAAATTCATCAAGATCTTACATCTGGCACTTGGTCAAAAGTACCTCAAGATCTGGAATGGTGTGTTATATGACCTTTTAATTATTATATGCCCTTGTGTGCATGTAATGATGTTTTTTATATAATTGTGTATATAAACTATAGGACACAGTAGCCATTCAAAAACATTTGATGAATATGTGTCAAAATATAATTTAAAAAATCAAGTGTCTGCACTTCCACAGCTTAGGTAGAAAAGCAGCTAAGGTGTGGCAGGAAGCCCCACCTCTGCAATGCCGGTCGCCTACGTTTACGCAGCAAAACCTTGATGAGCAGAGGCTGCACCGAAGTGAATGAAGTTTGGATGTTTTACCAATGAGACAGAGTGTTAGAACAATTTTCTCTTAGTTATTAATAACTCTAAAATATTGACGTTTTAAAATCTTCTGCAAGGTAAGTTCCTCTGATGGCCTGGCTTTAAATCACCAGGTGAAGGAATAGTCACCAATATATTAATATGAGAAAACCAAACAAAACCACAAAGCTCTAAAAAAAATAAACCACTCTATTTAAATAAAAGTTCCTAAGCAAGTCAAAAGCACAGGTATAACTCACGATGCATTGCCTGATCCACATCCAAAGTAACTTCTTGAGTGGAAGGAAGCCTTTGGGTTTCTTTTTTTTTTCCTTTTTTTTTTTTGGATGAACGTTTTTGGCCTCCATTTTTATAAAGCCTAGTTAACTCATAACGCTGTTATTCTTGGTGGATCACAGGTGCAGTTTCTCCATGTTTATATCCACACATCAATTTTTAAATGGAAACAGCTGGGTTTTCAGTGGCTCTGCGCCAATCTCGAGTGGGAAGTAGCATTCGCACAGCACACGGTAGGATGCCCAGGTGTGGCCAAAACAGTGCACACCACGTGCGTCTCGAGTTGCTGCCGCACAAGGAATTTAAAGCCATCGCTTATCAGAATGTATTTGAACTTATACTTTATTTCGTTAATGAGGAAAAGTACTTTAAATCAGGTCCTTCTGTAAGGAATCTATAGTTTCTTCTTCTTCCTAAACCGTCAACTTTATGTCCAAACATTTTTGACAATGCCCAGAACAGTTCATCTCCAGACATTTATACCCTGCCTGTGGCCGGACACGTCCCTTTAACTTCAGTGCCAGTGCACAGCTATTTGGCCTTTTATAAAGGTCACATATTTTCCTTCTAAGTAGAGTTGCCCTAGCTATGTCAGAAAACGTGGTACTGATTCTTCCAAGTGAAGGTTTCTATCCTCACCAATGAGGATCCTAGAGGGAGCCACCGGGCTGTTGATACCTTGTTTTTTGGGGGAAAAAAAAACTACTGGTGCTTGTATAGAAGACGACTTAACTCTTTCCAGGTTATCAACAAATCACTTTGCTCGTCAGAGTAGCAATGTTGGATGGGGTTGCGAGGTTTATGCCCAAGTCTAGAAAACCATGTTGCTGCTGCAAGCAAACCGTATGAAAAGATGAAAAAACATATTTTTAAACATCTTTCCAACAGGTTAGTAGAATTGTTCCTTTAAATATCAGGGAAACACTCCAGCTACTGTAGTACCTAGTGAAAATTAAAGTAACTACCACATGTTTTTTTTTTTTGAGGACCCCAACAATATTTCCAAAGGTAGTAAAAAAAACAAAATTCCTCCTCCCCATCCTCCTTTGAGTGGGCAGCCATTGCTTGAATCAGGCAATTTAATCCTTAGAACTTTTATCAGCATGAGAGGTCCAAGCCCGAACCAGGGAACTTGGTTTTTTTCCTTTTTATTTGTTTTCTTTTGAAGATACAGACGATACGCCCCTCTCAAATGTACAGTTTAGTGAGATGGATGACACTTCACTGACCAGCAGTTCAAGGAAGTCATAGGCCCGCTTGTTTACAAGAGTGCATTTTAGAACAGCCATTTAGCTCCCAGCCACTCCGCCTGCCGCCCAGCACCCAGGGGAAGCGCAGCCGTGGGCCTAGAGGTCGCTGATAAATGAGCCCAGTTTGGCAAGCAAGGGAGGGAGTGATAAGGGCTCTGATTTATGCTTTATCTGTCGCTAAGTCTTCAGCCAGCCCGAAATGACTTGGTTCTGTTATCACCTTGGATGCCACAGGCTTCTTAAGTGAGGCAGATTCTTCAGCGACTTTTAAAAGAGAACTTCCTTTCGCCTCTCGGAGGAGGTTAGCTTTACGATGCCGCTTTAAAACATTCGACTCTGGCTCGATTATACTTGGAGGCTATATGTGAGCCTGTGGGCCTCCATTCCATGGCAATTCTTAAGTATCTTAACTTAAATATCTAAATTCTTCATGGCCTGTGTCCCTGACATGTGACTGTGCTATTCTTTTGGAAACAGAAAGCCAGGCTTGCTCCTATAACGAATTTTTTTAAAAAAATTTACAGACTAAAAAAAGTGTTAATATGAAAATTGCATGCACCATTTAATCCAATTTTACTTAAAAAGAAAACTTTGTACAAATAGCATTAATTCAGATTCTGAATCGAATATAGGTTGACTTCAGATAATGAAAAAAAACTCAAAAGAAGAAGATAATCTATCTTCAGGGAGAAAAGGAGTGTCAGTGGATACAATTAGAAAGCAAAAAACCCCTGTTTACCCCGTGATGGATGCTACAGGCCCACTGTGGGGGCCAACGAGCGATCAGCCGACATAAAAGCAGAGCAGTGCGCCCTTATCTAGGAAATAACACGGTCAGTAAATGGAAGCCCTCCGCACCCTTCCCCAGCCGACTGCAAGTTGTTTCCCCCCAAGTTTAAATTGGCTTGTCGTTTTACAAGGATGGATGGGTATTATTTTTAAGCCTTTATTTTACAATGGAAGAATGTGAATGTTTCACAAGTGAAATTTTCCCATGGAGCAGGGATTAGCCATGAATCATAAACAGTGTAAACACACCCAAGCTTCTTCTGTAGGGAAGGCTATATTCCAATATCTTCTCTCGCAGTAGTGTTTTCTTTCTAAACATCATAGGAAGAGGGCCGGGGGCGGGGGGAGAGGCCATAGGCGCTATCTTTTGAAAACAGCGGTAGTCTATCTCCTGCATTCTTCACTGTGTAATCTTACTGTTATCTGACATGGACTCATAGAAACTGACTTATTTCCCCTAAGTAATATCCTTCCGTGACTCCCCACTACCCGCCTTCCTTCTAGATGAAACCTAAACTTCTTAGCAAACTAAGACCTTCCTAGACCAGACCGTTAGGCTCTGCCACTGTTTACCCACCTGGCCTCATCCGTGGCTGCGTCCTCCCAGGCACCTTTTACACAGGTCACACGAAGGTACCTGATGTACCTTGACTATTCAATGCTTTCACACCTTATCAATTTCACCCCCGCCCAGGAGAACAAGGATTTGTAAAATATCAGCGTTGATCATTACTGTAACCCCAAGCCTAGAACTGTTCCTGGAACTTACTAGGTGTCAAATAACGATTTGTTAAGTGGACAACATGCACACGCTCCTCCCTTGGTTTGGAAAATCTTTCTCCTTTCTTCCCGTGGCCGAAGTTTTACTTAGATTTCAAAATTGTGTCATTGTGGGAAGTTGTCTACCTCCTTCTCTCCAGAACTAGAAAAGCATCGTGTTCTCAGGGTCTAACAGAACCCACTGAATCCCTCTGACACTTTCTACACGGCAGTTTAGCTGTTTGTGTCCACTAGCAGACAGGGAGCCCCTTAGGGGCGAGGGCTGCTCTCCAGTCCTGTCTGCCCTGCATCCCGGTGAGCATCCCGTGAATCGAATCAGTGCCCAAGTCCTCTCCCAAGGACCAAGGCCTAGAGGACCTGCTCCCAGTCATTCTTCAAGACCCTTCCAACTTCTCTCCACCCTCCCACGCCCTGATCTAGTCCCACGGCTTCCTTGCCTTTCCCTGGCACACACCGTGCGCCCAGTCCCCCCTGTGCTGTGGTCCTTCTGTCTGGCTTGCTCCTTCTCTAGGCTCCTTCGCCCTGCCTAGAATTTTTCCACAGTCTTTGCTCAAATGGCCACTTGCCTAATGAGGTCTTCCCTGCACACCCTCCCCTAAACTGCAATCACATCTACCCCAGTCCCGCTCCCCTCTGCCCTTCCTCCCTCCTAACACACGATACAATCTAGTGATTCGCAGGCTCCTCGTTCCTGTGTCTCCCTACCTGACCTCAAGTTTCAGGAAAGCAAGAATCTTTGTGCTATTCACTGAAGTATCTTAAGCTCTTAGAACAATGCCTGGAACACAGTCAACAATCAAATATTTGCTGAATAAATAAATGTTTATTGTATGCATACATGTATATATATTTATATGTGCACATAAACGTATATTTACTGTTTTAAATGTATATTTAAAACACAAAATCAATTACACAGTTGAATAGGTTCATTATCTACCTTAACACACGTCCTTTCTTTCCCTTAATGAAAGCTATAAAGTTTTTCAGTGCTTCTTCTGAAAGGCCAATATACAGCCTAATTGAATTCACAGTCCAGTTCTTAATGCATCATTTAAGTTTTCCTTTTAAATTGAATTATTTGCCTTCATAAAGACTACTTTCTTTGGCTCAAACTTTTCACAAACTTAACAATATGTTGCCTCATAAGTCACAGTTTTTCGGTCCTGTTTAAAACCACGGTTGATTTTAAATCAGCCTTCTCCACTTTTGATGACTTCAATAAAAATCAGTTGGTAAGCTCTTAAATTCCTTCGTGTATTCACTCCACACATCGGGCAATGGAGACAAATAGGCCAGAAGTGGGACTGTGGCTCCTGAACCTCGGTTTCTGAAGCTTCCTGTTGCTGTACAATTGACTATAAAAGAGTTCATATTCCTCATAAAACTATTTTCACTTTATGTACCCACTTTTTAACCACACATTTTTTTAAAACCACTAACAAGCACAATATGAAAATATTTGTACTGGTTTTCCCATCACGATGCTGGCACGTGACCCCTGGGACAGGGCATGGAAGAAGGATGTCACTGGAAGTCCTGTGCATTTTATTATCCTCTCTTCTGTACCGTCAGAAAACAGGGAGCTCTGAACTTTGCCAAAACACGGACGTTGAATGTTTCTCTTGAGCTTGTACGGCAGGTAGAATACAGGATTTAGAAAACTATATCATCATACTGTTGTTCTGGTTTTCCCTTTTCTTTATGCCTGGCTGTGCCTTTTCTAGTTTTATTTATTCCTTTTTACATTTTTGCTGGTTTCTTTTTTGCAGCTATTTAATGAAGTTTTCTCAGATTAGTAACTTCATTTTTTATTTACTTTGTATCTGTGTTAGTATCATTAAGATAATCTTGTTATACACAGTCCTTTTTCCTTTTTCAGGGATATCGCATCCCCATGGAGTTGTCTCAGGTATAAACGTGGTCTTCCGGCTTCATGTCTATTGGATAACAAGTCAGTTGGCACAGACTAACTTCACGTTAGTTGTAACATAACACTTGTGTACAAATGGCGTATACCGTTGACTGATACCCTTAAATCATTGTTTATGATTTACAATAAAAGTTTTTCATGTACTCTGTTAAGGGAGTTTATCAAAAAGTCTTATTTTGAAAATGTTTTCCATATCTTAAAAGTACTGTGCTGAGAAACAGGATATCTGGGGTTTATATATAATAAAACAATAGTTCATTTGGGTGAGATATGGCCAAGCACAGGCTCAACCAAATATTAGTGGTATCATTTTCTTTTTGACATTTACTGAGTATCTTCTGCCCATATTAGGCAAAGGCTTAGCACTGACTTTTTATTTGAACATGTATAAAGTCCTATGCATTAAATTTAATCTCTACAACTTTCTGAGGTTAGATATCTTTTAAAACATAACTCTTTAAAGTAACTTTATGCAAAGTCGCCCACTTTGTGAGGTGGAAGAGCTGGCTGTGCTACTCTAACGCAGTCGTGTTTATGGATTTAGTAATGAACTGTAGTTTACCCAGCTGACAATAACATGTTCCTGGAGGCAAGACCCGTGCATTTTTAGAGGGATGGAGGGTAGATTATTGAAAACACACCAAGCCCAACAGATTGCTGCAATGGAAGACTGTGGGCAAGCTGGGAAGGCCAGGGGGCCTGAGAGCTAGGTAGAGTCTGAAGAATAAGGGAATATAAAAGGCTAAAAATAAGTAAATAAAGTCTCTACTTCACAGGGTGCAGTTGTACGGAGGGATATTTGGTGGATAATATGTTAAGGCAATAATTGTTTCACTGTCTCTGAGATTGACCTTCAAAGTCCATAGACCCCTTTCTCCCCTCTCTATCTTGGCTTGGCTGTTACCCAAGTACCCTCCATAGAAGAATGCAAGAAGACCAAGCCCTGATCCACACGTCAGAGAGCAAGGATGTGGGAGAAATGGGTTAGGGTTTTTTATGCTACCAGACTCCTTGGCTTGGGAAGAAATCTGGAGAGGTACCAGGTAGATGGGATCCAGATTGGGCCTCAGCAGGCAATGGCAACTTCTTGTCACCAGCGCCCAGAAGCTCCAGACAAGCCCGAGACCATCTAAGCTCCCTTCATGTACAGTGGACACCACCTGTCTCTCCGGGGATCGTAGGAGTGACATCCATGCTTCTATTCATTACTTCTCTTTGAATTTTAAACAGATTGATGGTTTGGCTCATACGCTACAAGGAAAAAGTGACCCATCACAGACACGGAGACTTTCTCTTTTCCTAAAACACCCAAACCCTCTGACAGTTGATGTCTAAGCTAGAGGCTATCAAGGCGCAAGGTGAGCTGGAGGCTAAACATCACCTTACATCTTCAGGAGAGTTAGATAGCCCAGAGATATGTGTAGTGAAAGACACATTCATTTCCATTTATTCTTGAATTGCTTTGGTGCTTCACAACAAAGCAGGATTTTTGTTTCCACTATTTGGATAAACTCAAGCTGGATAATTCTAGTATAATTCCTGAATATAAATTATGAAAATTCTAAATGGAGTCTATGAATTTATAGAAAGTAATGTTAAATGGACTGTAGTATATTCCCTGCTCTACATATGTGTGTTTGTGGATAGATGTAGATATATGGATATATTTATTGGGAGGTAATCCCAGAAAGAAGAAAAAAAAAGAAAAGAATACAGATATGGATAGATTTAGTTTGTCTCAGGTATATACTAATAAACTCCAGAATACTGCAGTAAAACATTTGTTCACTTCTAGGATTTGAGGAATAAAGCAGCCAAATAATGTCCTAAAACAAGTGTCAAAATGATGAGCGATGTCAGTATTGTAACATGTGCAGGCAGCAGACATCGCTGGTGCTGACAAGCTTGTGACTATTTCACTAACAGACTGTGCCTTTCAGAAACTGTGGTTTGGTACTTCCTTGGACTAGAGCTTTGCCACCTGTCACCTAGGAGAACCCGGGAGCATCCAAGAGCCGATGTTTTAGTAGAAAATGTAACAAACAATTCCTCCTACGGTATTTGTGAATCCAAAGTGAGAAGTTGTGTTCTCATATCCTCACTTCTGAGTTTTGCTTAAGGATGTCACTGCTTTGGACCCTAGGTTTGGGAGAGGGATCTTGAAGTGTGTTCTGTATTTATGTGCTGTCCCAGAAAGCCTCAGCAAGAGCTTGATACTTTTTCCATCAACATTCTTTTTAAAAGGAACTGTTCAGAACATGTGTTCACTTGCCACCAAGGATGTTAGTGAGAAAACACCTGAAATATGTTTGCCTTGTGTCATACCATCGCCTAATAAATTAGTACTAAAAAAGCAAAAAACCTCAAGAACAGTTAATAATGACTCCACGTTTTATCACATTGTGACAGTACAAAAGTAGCCTGGAGATCTTTCTAGACGTTTATCGGTCCATTTCACATGCTTTGCAGTGCTGTGGGAATTCCATTCTTTAGATACTTCACTTAGGATAATGGTCTCCAGTTCCATACAGATTGTTGCAAAAGGCATTAATCCATCCTTTTTTATGGCTGAGTAGTACTCCATGGTATACATGGCCAGAGGACTTTTTTGTTTAGCATTCCCTGGGTACCTGAATTCTCTCTTCCAACACTAAACTTGAAGAATAAAAAAAAAAAAAAAAAAAAGAATCAACCTGATGAGACTTTTGTCGCAGTCCTTTGTGTTAACCATGCATCCGTATGTAATGTTTCTAGTGCCGTTGATGAGTCAGGTGGCAGAGATAACGCCCCTGCAAGGTATTTTCAAGAGAACAAAAGGACAACTTTGAGAAGGCCATTTTAATAATAAGTTGGATAATTAATTTTCACCATCATGCTGCCTTGGAGGTCATGAGACTCCACATCATGCTAAGGGACCAATGACTAGAAGGCAATGGTGAGAGGACGGACGTTACACGGGAACGCACGTCCTGGAGAAAGGCCGCGGTCGTCACTGCCAACTGACGTCGCGTAGGAGAAACCAGCTTCCCTGACAGAGGTTTAAATCAGCACATTCTGCTTATTATGACAAAAGAGTGAATGATTTTAGAAATGTGTTAGTCACAGTTGTAAGAAAAATGGTGAAACTTGATTAAATTAGAAACCACATTTAGAAAGAATAAATGCTGAATGTCAATCCTACTCTTTGACAGGCATTGTGGAAACATCTCATTTATCATAATCTCTTAAACAGGTATTGTTATCCAA
>CAUYRT010067360.1:0-37898 GCA_963574885.1 Lepilemur ruficaudatus | reverse complement strand
ACGATGGTTCTCTGTAGATTCGTATAGCTGGTCCTGTAGAAGTGGAGTTCACTCGCGTGCAGTAGTCTGCCTATTTCACCTCCGACTCTGAGAGCAGAGAGCCAGGAGGGCACTCCTATTCCGCCATTTTCCACAATCTCCCCTTTATTCAAGTCTTTATTTGTTTACTCATCTTTAAAATGAAGACTAGGGGCCTTCTTTGTGACTGTCAGATTTTATCACGTAGATGAAATTCCAAAAAGACTTTTTTTAATCCAACTATGTAGGCAGGAAGCATAATGTCCTCATTTTTATTTGGTCATCTATTAGAGAATTAGAATGACAGTTATGTTAATGGGTAAGAGAGCCAGACTGCCTGGGTTTCAATTCCACCTTCAACAGTTATTAATGGACAAGTTGTTTAACCTTCTCATTCCTTGGTGTTTGTCAGTTGTCATATGATAATAGTAATACTAGTTGTCTTATAAGGATGTTGGTGGGGATTAAATGACTTAATCTGTGCTTGGAACAATGCCTGGCAGATAATAGACAATCAGTAAATGAAAGCTATGATCATTAGCCATAAGCAGATATTCTGTTTTGCTTCAGTCATATTGTATCACCTCTATTACTGTCTTTATTACAGTTTAACTTTTCTTATACCTATTCGTTATCTTTATTTAAGTTGTCTTATATTTATTCATCATCTCCCCAACTCAGTGGTCAGCTCCTTGAAGACCTGTCACTTTTTTTTTTTTTTAAGAATCTCCAATTGTGGTCCGGAGTAGTTGCCCACTATATATTTATTGATTGATTTTTGAACTCTTTGGAAACTGGATTAAATAATTATATATGCTGTGTAAGGCATGTCTCAGAATGATTAGTTTGGTGTCATTTCACTATTTCTTCTAATAAGCCATATTAATATTTCAGTATAGTTAATTTAGTAGGTATTTCACTGTGTGCTTATAGGTGGATTGACAAACAAAATTGTTCTGAATGTAACCAAATGTTGACATGACAATTTTATAGATTGTTTAATTTCTGTAGCTAACCTGCCTGTTACAGGTTGATTTGTATCCCCCAAAAAGAGATATTGAAGTCCTGACACCCCCCCCATACCTCAGAATATGACCGTATTTGAAAATAGTGTCATTGTAGATATAGTTAGTTAGTATGAGGTCATACAGTACTGGAGTGTGGTAGGTCCTTAATCCAACATGACTGATGTTCTTAGAGAATACCATGTGAAAACATAGAGACACACAGGTAGACTACCATGTGACAACAGAGACAGGTTGGAGTGCTGCAGCTGCAAGCCAAGAAAGTCAAGGGTTGCAACTACCACCAAAAATTAGGGAGAAGCAAGGAGGTGTCCTCCCCTAGAGGCTTCAGAAGGTGCATGGCCTAGCTGACACATTGATTTTGGACTCTGGCCTCCAGAACTGTGAGAGAATTCATTTGTGTTGTATTAAGCCACCTAGTGGTACTTTGTTACAGCGGCCACCAGAAACTCATGCACTGCCCATATGCTTGAATTAGAGTTGACAAGCCTGGGATTCCATTTCATTTCAAATGGTAGATTTGCCTACGGTTTCATTTATTATCCACCTTCCCCATACACTTTGATTTAAATATGTGTATATATATATATATATATATATGCAGCTAGATCAGACAAAGTATAAGGAAATCTGGTGCAAAAGTACCATTGCAGTTCCTACACACGTGTGCTGGGAATGGGAGACATTTCCAAGGATGCTTATTAACAGCACTATTTGTAATAGCAAAACCTGGGAATAGCTCCAGTGACCACTGAGAGGAGACTGGGAAAACCAAGTGTGGAGCAGCAGATTACTGTGCAGCCGTGGAAATGCATCGGCATTTGACTCTCACAACAATACTGTGTGAGAACAGCAAGGGACAGAAAAATGTGTAATGATTCCACTTATAAAAAAGTTCAGAAATACGGAAAATCAACATATTTATAGCTCTGTATATGCAGAAAATGATAAAGATACGCAACGGCATTATAAACACACAAATGAGCCCTAGAGAGGTAGGTTGGAGTACCTTTAATGGCTGAAGACTTCTTTAACATCATGAAAGCTTATGAGGGTGATGCTGTATTCGTTTCATCACCTAACACTGAGTGCCCAAACCGTGCTTAGTGCTGGTGCCAGAATAGAAGACATTCTCTTGCCTTTAGGAAGCTCTAGAAATCGAAGAGAGATGAGACACAAAATGTCAATGGATAAGTATGGTACAGGGTGAGAAGTGAAATACAGTGGTCCCTTGGTGTCTATAGGGGATTGTTTCCAGGACCGCAGAGGATACCAAAATCTGCAGATGCTCAAGTCCCATATATTAAATGGCATAGTATTTGCATATGATCTACACACATAAAATTTGTGTTTGAATTTTTGTTTTTGTATTTGTATTATTTGTGTTTTAAAACTTATTTATAATGTTTATTTGTATTTTTTGTTGTATTGATATTTTTGTTTTTTTAATATTTTTGATCTGAGGTTCGTTGAATTCGTGGTTGTGAAACTCATGGGTTCAGAAGGCCAACTGTATTAGAAGTATGTGCAGAGAAGTGAAGTGTGAGCATGTGTGTGCATGCATGTGACTGAGGGGGTTGGGAAAAACTTCCTGTTTCTTGAAGCTGGTAAATAAGGACCTGATGCCAACACAACTTCTGCTCCTACCTTCAAGCGAAAGTCCCTGGAGGAATTGTTTCAAATGGCAGGTTATCTAGCCTTTTATATTTTTCTGGAAACTGTGCACATCTGCTCTAGAATTCCTTTCTCTTCCCTCTCTCTACACCACTAATGCCAGTTGGAAAAATCTAATTCCAGTTGGAAAAGTCTTTGTCAGTAATGCCCAGTCCCTGGGCTTTTCTTCGGAGTCCCTTAGCCCAGAGCTGAGAAGCTCCTTACTTAGAAAGTAAGGAGATGTTTTGAATTGGCACTTTCATTACTATAATAGTTATAATTATTTACATTTATAATTCAACAATTCATGTTGTAACTTTTAAGAAGCTACCTTTTACTTATAAATTTAAAGTCTACTTTTGTGAATAGTTCTCTCAGGGGAAAAGAGTTCAACAAAATAGTTATTTTCATTGAGCACATCAGCTGAGTTCATGAGTTTTGGAATTGGCAGGTTGATGGGAACTTGATCTTGTTCCTATTTTAAAGCTTTGCTTACTAGCAGGTATTTGTTAAAAAAATTTATTGGTGAATTTAATAATCTGTTTAAATGTATGCAGTATTGCTAGGCAGCCTTTGTACATTAAAAAAAAATTCACCCTGATGGTGGTTGATTTTTCTAATAGTTCATTTACCATACCAATTTCAATTTATGAAGGGTTTCTAAAGTTACCCTGTTTCATGGCCACAACTCAGGCTGCTAAGGCCAGTCAGCTGTCTTGAAGATGTGCCATTTGTTATGAGAGGACCAAGAAATAGGATGAATAGGTCTGCTTAGATCCATCACTAACCACTGGAAAAAATGATTCAAAAAATGTATTCTCCTATGTCTGAATTACATTATTTTTAGCCAAAGGTCTTTATAATATTTAAAGAAGTAGAAGTAGGTATATCATGATGTTTAAAATGAATTATAATATCAAAATGATACAAAGAGTGAGTTTCTAAATGAAACACTATTTAACATCTAATTATCAAAGAGGAATCATCAAATCAAATACCCTTTAGCCCTAAGATTTGAAGTGTCCAAGACAAATTTAGAAGCTCCAATATATATGTGTTACATGTATCTATGTGGATAGTAAGCCACTTACTTGGGGTGGGGAACTGTTTTGGAATAAATACAGTTAGATTTCTAGCGTTTTTCTAGACACCTGACCAGAATAGAAGGTACTGATATGAAATCTCTATGTTAGGGATTCCATGGAAAGTTTCCCTGGGCTAGGCATCAAGTGTTTTCTTTTTAATGGAAGTGGGCATATTTTGAAGGTTAGCTGCTGAAAGTTGGTTAGAGTATTGGCAAGATCAGACTGGTCATCTTAGAAAACATGTATGCAGAATGGTTAGGCAGTCGTAGATACCATATATTTTATGGATGACCAGCTTAGCATGTTAGTGCCAGTTTGAGGAATGATTTGAGTTCACTGAAAGCATCTATGGTAGGAAGAGAAGTGGTATGTGAGCACCTTTGTTATGTAATTTTGGTGTGCTATCCCTTTACTTGCTTCTCATCAGAGCCCCATGAGAGTAGGTAGTATGTATCATGCCCATTTTACAGACAGGGAACTGTAGTAATTAAGTGACAGAATTGGGATTTGAAGCCAAAATGGGTCTGCATACAGAATCCCTTCCTTTTTCTCAACTATATCACACTGTTTTGCAGCAGGGTATGGCAGCATTTTTGACAAGCTCTGAATGGTGGGGTTTAATAGCTTATTTTTTAGTTTAAAAGGATATGACTATTATTTGCTTTGGCCGAAGAAAGTTCATTTGGAAATAATTTATTTTACCAGTTTAAAGCAGGGCGTAACAGCCTGTTTTTGTAAATAAAATTTTATTGGAATATAGCACACTCATTCATTTCCGTATTGCTGTTTCAGTGCTACAATGCAGAGCTGAGTAGTTACAACAGAGACAGACATCTGGGTATCTGGCCCTTTACAGGAAAAGTTTGCCAACCCCTTGTTCAAAGGTAGATGTATAAAAAAGAAATAAACTCCTACTTTTGCAGATTATAATTTATTTTCATGTGGGTTTAGCACCCCTCCCCTTAAGTAAGCAAATGTAGACATTAAATTGATAGTGTACATGGTCTCAAAATGGCTGGGGTGTAAACATTTTTAGCTAGAGAGTGATTAGGTTGAAGATGTCTCAAGGTACGTTGTTATTTTCTTGCCTCCTAGGTGGCCTGTGGTCAGAGCAATTTTAATGCAAAAACTCATAAGTTTAATAAATCCTGCATTTGCTGGCACTCCAGGTACAGAACAGAACTCTACAAGTGGTTCTCTCCTTGGGGGTTACACTTCCCCCTAGAGGCTACATTGGAAATGGGAGGGGTGTTTTTGTTTTGGTATAATGAATTGAAAAATGTATTATTTTATTGATAAATCACTGTCCTATTATTTATCCTTTATACTGGAGTTAAGGCAGTGTATTGACTTTCTAAAATTGTGGTGTTTAGGTTGATAATATGTATGATTTTCATTTCATGCTAGCAAAGGAGGCTTTATAGAAATTTGTTTTATAACAGAGGGAGTATTGGATCTGATAGTGTTAAGCACCACTGCCCTAAGTGTTTGGATTTTTTTTTCATTTCCAAAACAGACTTCCAAGTAAGGAGAGCTACCTTAGAAAGACCTGGAATTTTGAACTGAGAGGCTGGCTCATTCATAACTACTTGTTCACTGGCAGCTTTTAGAAGTCAATTTTTAAGACTCAGTATGTTTCCACAGCCATCAAGGGAGACTCCAGAGAAAAACCATGTTTGAGCTTAAATGCAAAGTAGTAAATCACATTAAGGAAGATCAAAAGAAAAAGCCTGCTTAACTTTTTTCACTGTTTTGGACACAAAATTCAGAAAAACCACTCAGCAAGGGCCATTGATCTCAAGTCAGGTGAACCTGGGAAATAGAGCTCCTCTTGGTGTCTAGATTTCATTTGCAAAGGCCCTGTGAGGTGGAGGTCAAAATTATTTTCTAATTCTGCTTTTAGAGTTTTAAAATAAAGATAAAAAATGGCCAGCATTTGTTTTAATGTTTCCAGTTATGTCTGCTTTAGATGTTTTGTGTAATCTTTTGCATATTCAACATAAAGGGGAAAACAGTTTCTTAGTCTGGAAAAGGGGCATAGTAGAGGAGGTTTGGTACTCTGTATTCAAGGGTTCCTCTTTCACAGAACCAGCCAATCGCACTCCCATACCAAAGGACAACTCTATCTTAATTTGAAATGTCTGCTTCATGGGAAAAGTCTATAAGGGAGGATAGGAATGCTTAAATTATTTTTGGTGCAAATTGTTTCAAAGGGGTGTGAGTTAACACCACAGTTTTGCCCAGAACAATCATGCCTGCAGCATCCTAATTAGCCAAGGGCTTGTTGTACCATTTTAAAAATAAGTTTGCATAAATTCCTGGCTTAAGTGAAATATTGGGCAAACAACCACTAAGTTCCTTGGCCAAGTTTTCATTGCCCAGTTCATTCATTCGTGTAACAAATACCTATTAAGTACCTATTGGGTGTCAAACGCTGTTACAAGGTGCTGTAAATAAATAAAACAGATAAGAATTCTTGAGGCTTAGAGGCCCCAAAGAGTGGTTGGCTAGGTGAGTTGAGTTCTCTTAACTGTTTCTGAATCTAAAACTCCTTTGCTGAGATTGGAACATCATATCCAACCTGGCTTCTTTCAAGAGACCACTTAGAAACACTTTTCTT
This sequence comes from Lepilemur ruficaudatus, assembly GCA_963574885.1. NCBI lineage: Eukaryota > Metazoa > Chordata > Mammalia > Primates > Lepilemuridae > Lepilemur > Lepilemur ruficaudatus. Next base: position 31,497 of record CAUYRT010067360.1, on the reverse strand, counting down.
CTGTAGGTGGAAAGGACATTGCAGTGTTAGGAGACCTAGGATAGAGCTGGCCCTTCCACTATCTTCTCCAGGGCTATGTCACACACCCTCTAGGTCCTCCTGTTCTCCTCTGTAACAGGAGAGGCTTACTTAAGCTTAAATCATCACAACTTTTTTTTTTTAGGATCAAAAATGAGAGACCGTTGGAGTCCTGTAATTAGCATATATAGGGAATTAAGTTTCAATTTTTGCTTTAAAGTCAGAGTAGCCAAAAGTCAATGCTTTTTTAATAAAAAGAATTAAAACTTGATTATTAGGGGTTTGGGACAAAATACTCTATAACCAAAAGGGTAGCTGATTTTTGTAAACTTCACTACAGCCTTTAGTTATTATCAAACTGCATAGTCCAACATAGTTGTTTTATAGATGAAGATATGGATGAACTTTCCTTGCTTGGTAAGGGAGAGACAGCCAAGGGCCTATGCTTATCTGTCTAGTACATTTTCCAAAGTGCCACACTGCTTCCCATTTCATTAGAGCCATTATTGCCATGTACTTTAAAAAAAAATACTTTTTCACTGTCACCACAAGCCATGTACTATCCTTGTAGTAGTAGCAGTAGAAGAAAGTAGTAAACTTTCTTCCTAGTATTTCTAAGGTCAGTACTAATTTGTATAGTTGGTTATGGTGTGGGCATTCAATAATTATACTTTTGTACTCAAAAATAAAAGCTAATTGTTAACATATACTGGGTGGTTTAAGCCCTTACATGTATTAACTCATTCATTTTTCCCAATAATAATGAAGTAAAATAGGGATAATAGCAAGTCCAGAGAAGTTAAATAACCTGTCCAAGGTCAAATAGTGAGTTGCAGAGTTGAAATCTGAATGTAGTCAGCTGCAACATCTGTGCTCTCCAGCATCATGCTGTTCCAGCTTCTGTAAACTTCAGGGATCAATTGAAACCATCCAACAAAGAGAGGCTCACTGATGAGATTTTAAAGACAGCCTCATTGTGGAACCGACACGTTACCTGGACCCTTGGATTTCTCAGATCTGTACTTGATCCAGCTTTTAATGTTAGTAGTGTCTGCTGTAATTATAAAAATGAGAGCTTTAAAAATAAAGAGTGCATATATTGTATGATTCCGTTTATATGAAATGTCTAGAGTAGACAAATCTATGGAGATAGCAAACTCATGGTTGCTGGGGGATTGAGGAGTGGTGAGTGAATACTGATGGGTACAGGTTTCTCTTTGGGATAATGAAAATGTTCTAAAATTGTGCTGATAGTTACACAACTTTGGATATACGAAAAAACCTTTAAATTGTATACTTGAGAAGGATGAACTGTATGGTATGAGTTACTAAGACAGTTAAAGGGAAAATGAGGGCTTCTTTTGTATTCATTTTAAGTTGAAATTTTTTATGAATATTGAAGACATCAGGAAGTCTCATTCTTTTACAGTTTATGAATAAACAGGAACAGGGAGGTGAAGTTGACTCTATAACCCAGCATTTTAAGCTTCTTATATTGACTTGACAGTAGTTTAACTTTGTTTTAAAACATTGACTTATTAGTAGAACATTTCAAATATTAAAGAGGGTCTCCAACCTATGGTGAGTTGTATAATTATTTTGTTATATGTTACAATGTAATAATAATAGAAATAAAGTGCACAATAAATGTAATGTGCTTGATTTGTCCCAAAACCATCTGCTGCCTCCCGGGTCTGTGAAAAAATTGTGTTCCCTGAAAACAGTTCCTGGTACTGAAAAGGTTGGGGACTGCTATTAAAGTATCTGTTTACTAAAAAGTAATTTTTATATCTGTTACTGAAGAAAGTCTGCCTGTAGTATATAATCTTGTTTAGTCAATAGAAAAATTTCAGGGCAAATACATCCAATCTGCCTTCATCTAGTTTATCTCATACATTCTGCTGTCTCTGAGAATAATAAGTTATGGAAATGAACTTAAGGTTAGAGGGGTTTTTCAAAGCATACTATACTATTTTTTCTGAGTTTAATTCATTTTGGAGTTATTCATTAATCTTTTTTAAAAATTAATTTTATGTTGTGCTACCTCTTACTAGTTTCAGGTTTTTTGAGTATCCCTTTCTATAAAGAAGTATTTTTTCCCCTAATTATTAATTTTCAAGCTTCAGTGATAGTTGCCTAGTTCCAGTGGTCTGGAATTTGGTGAACCAATACATAAGTTTGTCCCATTGTGATTTTTCACAATATTGTATATTTTCTATGTAATCATTCACTCATCAGATAGTTGTTAGTGCCAGTATGTGCCAGGATACAGCCATAAACCAAATAGACACAAGCCTTGCATTTGTAGAGCTGAACTCTTGTCAGGGAATCCTGACGGTCGTAATCTTATAAGATGGCCCTCACCTGGCCGTCTCTCGACCTCTTCATCCTGGTGATGCCATCGTCCACATCTTCGTCACCTCTTTGGGGCATTTAAGGACAGATAGTCACTGGCACTGCAAAGTTATCAGGTCACTAGGTTTTATTCCAAGTTGTGTTAATATTCACCATGATGGATTTTGTTAGTGTGTGGTTGCTCTTTTAATTCAGCTTGGCAAAAAGATCCTATAAATACCTGCAGTCACCTTGTTGAATTGGATGTGGTTTACCTCCTACTGACTTCATATATATCTGTGTCATAAACTTTGATAAATAAAATAACCAAAGCATTACTTAGTTTCCTGTTGTTGCTGTAATCTTCACAAGTCTAAATAGATCCTTGCATTAAAATATTTGTGTATGTTCTGAATGTGATGCTTCCATTCATGCCTAAATTGTGATGAATATGCATTATTTAAATGGAGTATATACTTTCTCTAGAAAATACTGATTAAATCAAATCTTACTAATTTGAATTCAGTCAAATCTAAGCCACTTTCAACTTCCTTAATCTGTAGAAAGCAGAATTCTTAAAGGGCAAAATAGTATGAGTTAAATTGTTTGCCCTTTTCTCATTCTGCTGGGATGCCTCTAAATTATCTTTAAAATTTAGAAGTGTGGAAATTTGAGGTCTGTTGCACAATTAATAAACATTAAGTTTTTTTAGATGACAATTTAAGTGCTATGAATTAAAGTTCCTGGAACGTGTGTGGCATCTTCCGCTGAGTCCCCCTTGTGTATTTAGCTCCCCTTTTCTGTTCTTCCCTAGTTCCCTGCTCCTTTACTGAAGCTCTTTCCCATAGTGCCTGCACACTGGTTAGTTGTTTGTATGTCTCATTCCCACCCAGGCCTAGTATGCAGATAGGGCCTGGAAAGTAGTGCTGTTTGCTCTGAACTGCAATATGTAAATCTCAGGTGTCTCGTAAGTTTGAAATTGTATACAGATTCAGCTGACATTGAATGTTGTCTCTCTTGGTAGAGTTTCCAGGATGGCTTCTGCATCAACTTCTAAATATAATTCACACTCCTTGGAGAATGAGTCTATTAAGAGGGTAAGTTGAGTTTTCAGATTTATCTCTCTATCTGCATTTCTCTTTCCATATTTGACTATTAGGTCATATTGGGTTTATTGAATTATGAATTTGATTATTCATTCACATAGTATAAATAAATTAATACATGTGGTTTTATTATCTCACCTTGTTCCAGAAAAGATTTTAGATAGAATACCTTATATGTGTCAAGTGAGTTTTGCATTTATAAATCCTTTCAGGTAACTTCACTTTTGAGAACCTCTGTCTTGTGAATTACTGCCAGATGTTATGTTTAAGGTACTAGTCAATCCTCTGCCCTGAAAGCTTTCTGAAGGAGATAGTGGACTGCCAAGGCCTGCTGAGCAGGCTGGTACACCTTCCTAAATATTGGCATTATTTTCTAATTATGATGATAAAGTAGTTGCACAACCAAAACAAATATAACTTTATCAGAAAATGGTTCAAAGTATCCAGGGGAAAATTGTATAATTAGAGGGAGATTTTAGAATATATATTAAAAGGAAGGGGTGAATTTAAAATAAGCTGTATTCATGGCCCTTTAAGATTATTCACCAGAAAGGTTAATTTTTTATACTCCTGCCAGAGGTGTATACGGATGCCCAAGCAATCAATCAGAAGGGAGCAAAAGGCTATCTTTTCATTTGTATTCCTTGGTAACTAACAAGGTGAATCTTTTTTTTAAAAGTGTGTTGTCCATTTGTATTTCTTTTGTGATGTGATTATTCGTGTCCCTTGCCTATTTGTTTTTTGGGGTTTTTGAGAGAGATTCTTTTCTTATTGATTTATAAGTATTCTTTATATATTATATGTTACAAGTCTTTTTCCTGGTTTATTGTCAACCTTTTAATTATGGTATTTTTTGATTTTGAAATATAGAGATTTAAAGTTTTTATGTAATCTCAGCTATCTTTTCCTTTATATTTTTTTGCTTGGGTGTCTACAAAGACCTTCCTCATCCCCAAGGTTATATGAGTTTTTACTGTGTTTTATTGTAGTATTTTTATGGTACAAGAATCAGCTCTAAATGCAAGAGTAACTTCAAGAATGTAATTTTAAGTCCTTGTGTAATGCTGCTCTGATATAAAGTATATCCCATGTTAATCCCATGTTATCCTGTCTTAAACATTCGCTTCCCTTATAGTGTGGTTGGATTATGTTTTCTTCTCTTGACCTAGAACTGATATTTAAAAGGCATACTGAATATTATATTTGCTTATTATACTGTTTTTATTTAGAGGCAGTGTTAAAGGATTATTATCATTTCTTTCCAATCTTACATCTGTATAAGATGTGTGGTTTTGTTTCTCATTGAGGAAGGCATTCCTCACTGGGAACAATTTGTCTTGCCCTGCTAGTTAAAATGCTTAGCTTGTGAGCACTAGACATGTTTACAATTAGCTAGGAATTTTAATTCTGTGTCTGAATAAAAAAGATAAAACCATTAAAAAATCCAGCAAAACACCCCTCTTTGACAGCTTATATTTCACCTAAATATACAACTCACATTTCTCTTATGTCATAATTCATAATAATTCTCTTCATTTGCATAGCCCCTGATAATTCACAAAAGTGTGCTCGTGTATTTTGTTCCACTTAATACAAAACCACTCTGAGGGAAGCATTACTAACTTCACACATGAAATGATTGCAGTGTGATTTTTGGCAAACAGCTAGAAAAAAATGGAATGAAAAATATTGCTGAAAAAACCTTTTGCCCAAACAGATGTTAGTGATGTGCCTCGTGCATCTTAAAACTAACACATGGAGCACTTTATTGGTATTAATCCGCTAAGGCGGCTGAATAACTTGAAAGACAATGATTATCTACGGCAAATTAGACTCTTGAGAACTCACCTGTGAATTTTAGTGGTTAGTACTTGACCCACCTGGCAGAGCTGCTGCAGTGATTGAATGTGGCACATGCCTGGGGAATACCTCTAATACCAGGAGGCCTAGAAAATAATAAAGTAACATGAAGAATTTATATAAATGGCTCCTAAGGCCCTTGCCAGCTCAAAAGTTCTCTGACAGACCACTCTTTCCTCTTATCTAGGATAAAGATCTTAGCAAAAGTGAGGAAGTAAAAAGTGAGGAAGGATCTTAGTAAAATAAGAAGCTCAATATGTAGTAACATTTTCTAGCATTGTAATAGGATTCGGGCTAATTATTGTATTGTTCCGGTAAGTCCTCATGAAATTAAAGTTTTCATTCCTGCTCTCTGCAAAAGATGGCTGAATATTTAATATGAAAAAAGAAAGCTACACCAGTACATGTGTATCTATAAAATACACTTAATATTTACTTTTTATCACCTTCCTGAAAGGTAACTTTAAAGTGCTTAGAAGCGTTGTTAAAATTAATATTATTGAAAAGCATGGTAACATTATTTAAATACAGACTAGAAGTTACCGTATGTAATGAATGTTGATGCTAGATTGTATTTTTTAGTTTGAATTTTCTGTGCCAATTTTCTCAAATGCTAAATCTATTTTTTCTTTTAAAAGCATATTTCTAGTTGTTTATATTCCGGGTTGCTTAAAAACCTGTACAAATGTAATGTTATTACTTCTGATGCTTCTGTTTTGTTTCTAGACGTCTCGAGATGGAGTCACTCGGGATCTCAGTGAGGCTGTCCCTCGACTTCCAGGAGAAACACTAATCACTGGTAAGGACCCTCTGACGTTAAGATTTGCAACGAAGAGAAGTCAGGCAGGATCAGGTGGCTTCATTCCTATTTCCTCTTTAGAAGTTAGAGGTAGACAAATAAGCTAGCTTTTTTTCGAAACATTAACATCGAACTCTCTGCATTCGTTTCCTGATCAAAGAGTTCTTTCAGGAGCTTCATGCACACAAGGATAGAGATATTCTTGTCTCTATACCAAAGACTGAGAATGATTTAGGGGAAAAAACGTGGATTATCTCTTGAAAGTGTCTCATTGGAGCTATAAGCTCTTACAGTTGAAGGTTTAAGAATAAAATGATATTAATGTTTCCAGTCTATGATGTATGCTTTAAAATGATAAACTGAAAGGCTTGAAGACTTAAGTATTATCCTTTTTAAAATATAGGAGACCTTATTGGTTTAAAATATCTTTCATTTGCCAGAAAACAGATGTTAGCAATATTAAGGTAACATTTTGATGTGTTATTTTTTCATGATAAATTTATATTAAAAGGACAGTATCTGCTTAGGATAGGGCCTGATCATTCTGGCTTAAGAATGTAAAAGCATCTGGCAGCTTCTGAGCCAAGTGCTAGTGTTGTGGGCATTCAGATTTCATATTAAGGTCAACACCCTCCTCTCAGATTTCAATGTATTTGGAGATGATATCATTACCATTGTTTCAAGGAACCTTTCAATTTATTGACTGAGATCTGAATTATTTGGCTTAAATGGCTAAAATGTGGTACTAATTAGATGAAGGTCCTAGACAAGGTACCTTTGTGAATTAGCCAGGCACCACCAGAAACTCTATTCTGTGTCCACAGACTCGCACACATTCTAATCTTGAAATGGAAACCAGTGGGATGTGTCCATCCCAGTTTCTGAATAAGAGCAAAGAAGATCATTTACTTATGATGATCTTCATGTGACGTTTTGGTATTGGATATCAGTACCCAAACCTTAACCAAGATAGTATGGGAACTAGTATGAAGTAGCCTTACTGGGTATTTTTTATTTAGCACTTGAGGAGAAAGGAATTTCAAAATCATTTTAAAAAAAATGTAAAAGCCAGTAACACATTCAAGGACATCCTTGAAAGATAAGAGAAAGACATACGTCTATTATAGTTTCTCCTTATGTTTATCCTACAAAGATGTACTATTTTTTTGGCCATCTGTTTTATATCATTTCATTGTTTGAAATGAACCTAGTTAAGCTCTTCTCTGGATTATTAAAGAATAGCCTATAGGAAGATTTCTACTGCTGACATTTATTTATTAAAAAATCACGATGTTTGTGTGGTTAGAGGTTGGCAAATCCCAACACCCAATCTAGCAGTTAGTCCATGAGACTGTCCTATGTGAATTGCCTTCCTCTAGTTGAAGTAGCTCAAATAATCACCTTTACAACCACTCAAGGGTTGCCGCAGGAGTACCCTCATTCACTTCTGTTCTTCACTGTTGTCACTTTGCCCGAGGTAGCTGTCACTACAGTGTAGTTTCCCCACTACCTCAACTCAACCTAGCGTGGTAACGTGGAAGCGTTGCCAGTGCTTGCTGTCTATGTTTTTAGTATTTTTTTTTGTTGCAGTTATTTGTAGCCAAATAGTTTATTTGAAAGTAGTGCCATTTGTTGTGTATCTTGGTATATATTTCCATTATTTTAGGGTCCTTTTTTTATCTTAATAGACAAAGAAGTTATTTACATATGTCCTTTCAATGGCCCCATTAAGGGAAGAGTTTACATCACAAATTATCGTCTTTATTTAAGAAGTTTGGAAATGGTAAGTAGACTATAAGACCATAAAGATGACCCTAACTGTTAAAGATAATGCTAAACGTTTCTCTTCTACTTTGCAAGATGGATTGTGGATCAGATTAACATGGGGGATATATTTGCTTCTCAACTCTTAATTTTCTGCTTATACAGAACTCATTTAACACTAACACCTGCATAGGGAGGGAATAGAGTAAATCGAAAATATAAGTTTTATCCCTCATAATGGTAGGGGATGGGTTAGTAATTGTAACCATTTGCTAGTTTGGAGAAGTTAGATGTAGAACAGTGGTTCTTTACCAGAAGCACAAATGAGAACCACTTGTGGAGCTTAACAAACAATCCAGTGTCCATAAATATTAAAAATAAAGAATTTATATATATCCTAGATATATATCATTAGAATGTCCAGGCCTGTGGTTCAGGTACAGTTATAATTTCTAAAATGTCACAGATGAGTATACTGATATAAATTCCTGGTTAAGGCCCACCACTCTGGAACTTTCCAAGTGTTTAATTACAAAGCACTAGGTAGCAAGTGTATAACTAGGATGGCTATGGTATCGCTTACTGCCACTCTACCTTTTCAGTCCATGGCCATGAAATGTTTGCCGTACCATTTCAAGAAACATTCCATTGATGAAACAATGACATGGAGAAGAGATGCCCCAAAAGGGGAAGAGAGAGTACATAACTACTATGGCTGTCACAGAAGTACTTTTATAAATGTGGTGGGTTGTCACTACCCAGGTCAGTCTGAAGGGGCAGGTATATTTTGATGGGATGGACTAAGAAGGACTAGGTCCAGGGTACAGAGAAGAGTAGCCTATCAGCAGCATGAACACAGGAGACCTTGAAACTGCTTGAGAATGTAGCTTTTGCTTTTACCCCACCCATTTTTTAGGACAATTCTAATCTAGATTAGTTTGTATCTTTTGATCTTTTTATTTTATAATTTTGATTATTATGTCTGAATTCTGAAAAAAACATTGTTATCCCTATTGCCTTAGCTGTGGCAGCTACTTTTATAGCTATCCCAAATTCTAGTATCTCCTACAGCAAAGTGCTCATAGAGACGGGTGCATGGATCAGGCCACAGGGCATTTAATTTATGTGAATCTATTTATACATTTAAGACTGGAGATGAGTGAATGTTCTCATTTTCCAGAATGGAAAAGAAGATTTTGGAAGTTAACAGCAAGCTAGATGTCAACCCTTGGCAACAATTCCAAAAATAATCATTTTAAACAGATGATTTTTAAGTACCTAGAAAAGAAAGAAACCATTGGGAATTTGGTGGCACATTGTCGTGATAGAATCAAGCCATATGATAGACAGACCCTGGTAGAGACACATGGGCTGAATGGTGGCAGTACACTTAGGTGGAGTTACAGACTGTATATTCAGTGCTTCATGCCAGGCAGGAGGGATGGTCACTAGCAGCCTGCTGTGCAGGACCCTTCCTCTCCCATGTGTCTAATGCAGTGCAGAGTAGCACGGAGAAGGCATTCATGTCCAATATGTGAAAAACTCCAAATTAGCCAATGTGCTAGATGACAGAATCAGAGTTTGAAATGATCTTAATTGGCTAGGATGTTGGCGCAAAACTAATAATGCAAAATTTAGCATAGATAACGTTTACTTAGTAAAAACTGATACTTAGTAAAAACTGATACTTAGTTGTATTAGTTAAGGATAAAGGAGGTCTATGTTAACAGGGGCCCAAGCTTATTGGAACCAGTAATTGGATAGGACTGATTAAAAAGCTAATATATCTGTAGGCCAAATTAATAAAAGTATAATATAATGGCCAGAGAAAATGACATGGTAGCCCCATCTGAAATGTCATGTTCAAAGCCAAGTTCTACATTTTAAGAGGGACATTTTAGAGTACAAATAAAACCAGGCTAGTGAAGGGACTGCAGTATGATTGCTGATCAAAATAAATTCTGATCTTGTCTGAAGAAAAGACAACTAAAGAGAGACATGATAGAATGTTTGAAGTGCTCTTCTGTGGAGCAGGGATTAGATTTATTCTATATAGCTCCCAAAGGTCAAATTAGGATAGATTGAAAGATTTTTTGCTAATGTATGTGAGAATTGTCAAAAATCACAATGAAAACAAACATTACAGTCTGTTTTGCCTCTGAGATTCTTGGCTTGTTGACTAGCCACATGTGCCTGGTTCCATTTTATGCTATCACTGATGATGAACTGTGAAATTATTCACACTGTGATGACATGACAAGATTGTGTATATGGTGTAATCTCAACTATGTAAAACAAATTATTTATAGAAAGGAGGCTAGAAGGAAATACACCAAAAGTTTTAGTACTTGGGATATCTGGAGAGTGGAATTATGCATGCTTTGTTTTCTTCCTTTAACTTGTTAATATTTTTAAAAATACCTAGAATGAGCAGGTATTACTTTTATAATTGGGAGAACACTTAGCAAATTTTTGTTTTTTTCACATGGCACCCTAGAGAGTGGGGATTAGTGCCGAGTGGGCGAATAAAATGCCTGTCTGACATTGATTACTAACTTATTTCTTCATCCACTGAGTTTTACATAAACATTTTAAGCAATTAGCCAAAATATTTAGTCCATAAAAGCAAGCACCTAATAGCAGAAAACATCATATAAAGAATGCCATTTAAACGGTTATGCAGGAGCCTAAAAACATAGTCATCATAGTGGTTCTTCACTTAAAGTCCTACACAAGAACATTAATTGTGGATTCTGCTGCAAAGTGTGAAAACTTTTCTTGTGTGTTTGAGAAAGAGCTGTCATCTCACTGGTATTTTGAAGTGGACACCTGTTTGTTTCAGGTATGTAAACACTGTAGTGGGAGTGATGAATCCAGATGTGTGCGGTCTGATTCTGAAGTCAGCCCTCACATGTTATAAGGTGTCAAAGGCGGATTCCCTGCCTCCCGTTGCCCAGGGAAGTAGAGGAACGGTGGTCATGTCCTTAAATGGCCACAGTGGCCTTCTTCTACCTGGCCCTCTTTGCATGGTCTGCCCTAAGCACTGCCTGCAGCATGATCCTCCTCACAGCAAGGCTGACTGGCTAGCTTCTCAGTTCTGAAATGATCATTGGCTCCCTGTTGCCCACAGAATAAAATCCATTCCCCTTTGTGTGGCATAAAAATCCTTCTGACTTCTCTAGCCTTGACTTACAGCACTTCTCCCCAAATGCACCATTCTCAAACTATGTGAAGCCCCTTCCCTTTTCCCATCACGTACCAGCTGTCCTCACCATACCTGGGTGCCCTTTCTCTGCCCCTTTCAGAAGCCTCTATTCATCCTTCAGAACCCACCTCAAAAGTTATGCCCCTTCTGGAGCTTTCTCTAGCTTCCCTTGAAGGAATCACTCCCTCTTTGTGTCTCTGCAGCTTTCATTCATGCCTTTGAGTTAACACATTGCTATGAAGCCTTCTCTTGCCACCGTAGCTAAACTTTTAATACCCTGCTTTCATGTTTAATTTTTCTCCTGAGCACTTATTACTATCCACTATTTTATATATTGCACTGATTCATCTTGTTTGTTGTATCTCTGACCATAGGGATGCTTGTCTATCTGTTCGCTGGTGTTTTTTTCAGCTCTTAGAATGGAGCCTGGTACATCAAAGGTGTCCAGCCAGTATGTGTGGAATGAATGAATGCTGTCTTATTTGCTGCTCTGTCTGTGGTCTTAATAATTGCCAAGTCCTTTTGGTCCTTCCTGCCTAGCTAGTGCAGTATCCAGTGGGCAGTTGGTGCTCAGTAAAAGTGTATTTATTGAGTGAACTCAGGAGGGAACAGGCTCCTATGTTGTTAGCGCTGCTCAGAGGGCAAAGGCCTAGTCACTGTGGTTTGACCACAGTATGGACCCTACTACATTGTTTCACCTTAAAGATTAACATTGCTTCTGGAATTGAGGAATTCCATAGCCACCTTTTGGCCTTGAGGGTGTTAAGACATTTGGCTTTGGGTTAATGTTATGACTATGTAGGGGCTACTGTAAGCATGTGACACCCTATTAATGTGGTAGACTACCATGAGAAAGACTGTTTCCAGATTCCCTTCCAGGAGAACTTTGTGTTCAGACGCTATAGTAGGTGAGAAGGATAATTTAACCTTTATTCATTCATGCATTCATGTCTTCACTACAGAAACATTCACTGAGCACTGTGGTGAATCTAACACCACGCAAGGTGAATAATACTATATCCCAAGGCCTGCACAGCCTTGTGGGATGTAGAGATGAGCAATTGTGGTGTAATATGACAAAGCTTACAGTAGCATGCATCGTGCTGTGAGGTTACAAGGGAGCGGACTATTACCCCAGTGTGCTGAGTCCTAGAATGCATTATAGAGGAGGTGATATTGGAACCGAGTCTTGAAGAATGGTAACCATTTCCTGGACATGAGGGAGGGAGGAGCATATCAGGTAGAGGGTTTCCCTAGCCATATGGTGCTTTCCCATGTCACATGTGTAATGATAAGGAAAGCACCATATGCTATGGAGATGGTTGAGTGATCTGTGAGAACTGGAACATTGGGGATAGAGGGAGGAGTGGGGAACAGGAGGAGATGAGGCTGGAAGAAAAGCCAGCAGGCAGCCTCAAGAGTCTCATAAGCCACAGTTAAGCAGTGTGCAGGTTACGTGGCGAATGACGTATCAGATGTGTGTTTCAGGAAGAGAACTCTGGCTGCAGCCGTGTCTGATGGAGTAGGGGAGGGAGAGGGAGGCAGGAAGACCAACTAGGATGTTATTTAGTTTTCCAGGTAAGCAATAAGGGCCTAATACATTCGTAGTGGAAATAGAAAAGAGGGGACAGCCTTTAGAGATTCGGAAGCATTTGGAAGTAGGAGTTGAAGGAAGAAGCTGAGTCAAGAGATGACTCCTGTGAATTTTTGCTTGAATGATGGGAGCTTCTCCCATTCATCAAAATAGACAGTACAGGAGTAGGTGTGTTGTAGATAAGCCCTGTGGGGAAATGCGTCTGAAGGAGAGGACTTACAGCTGTGCAGCTACGGGGTGGAAATGTCTCAGGAGCAGGTGGAAGCGTGACTCTGAAGCTTCTGAGGTGATTAGCATATAGGTAGCACTAAAGCCCACAGAAGTGCATGAGATTACCTGGGAAGACTATGTGATGTAAAAGGCTGTGGGCTACGGAGAGAACCCTGGGGGACATGAGCATTTTTCCATGGCAGGGAGACAAAGAAGTGCCAGTGGAGAAAACAAAGCAGCAGCAGAGAGAGCAGTAGAAATCTCCTGCTAAAAAGGCTATGGTAGAAGTTGGTAGAAGAGAAAAATTTCCAGAAGGTATCAAGTTATGGTGTGAGATGTTGCAAGGTTCAGTGAGATAAACAATGAAAAGAGGCCATGAAGAGTCACAGGGAGCCCCAGTGAGGACAGAGTCCACAGGGGTGTGAGTCTGATTGGTTAGTTGTCCAGGCCTCTGGGAGCTTCTCTCCATTCACTCTTTTCCCCATGGCTTTATCTACCCCCTTGGCTTCAGTCACTTCTCTATGTGATGTAAAATTGTACATTAACAAATCTCCTTAAGGTAAATATTAATATTAAAACAGTTGATCTCATGGAGACAGAGAGTAGAATGATGGTTACCAGAGGCCGGGAAGGGTAGCAGAGAGAAGGGATGGAGTAGGAATGGTTAATGGGCGTAAAAATAGTTAGATACAATGAACAATATTGGTAGCACAACAAAATCACTATGATTAACAGTAAGTTAGGGGATACTTTAAAATAGCTAAAAGAGTGGAATTGGAATGTTCCAAAGAAATGTTAAATGACTGAGGGGATGGAAACTCCATTTACCCTGATTTGATAAATTCATATTGTATGCCTGTGTTAATATATCACATGTGCCTTATAAAGATACACAATAATTAAAAATAAAAAATCAAAAAGACAAAGCTCCTTAGAGTTTACTGAGCCCTTTTCCATACATTCTTCCATCTGAATGTGACGTCAGCTGACGAGGAGGAAAAGCAGATGCCGGCCCGGCCCAGGCCTTGGCATTGACTGTTTTTGGAGCCCTAGTTTCTCCTTCTTTACTGTCTCCTGCGTATCTCTTGACTTTTGAACTGATCCCAGACTCATGGCCAATCTGAAATAATTCAGCTCCTTCTCCCTCCCCCAGTTCCTACTTTCGGTGTTCTTGTCTCTTTTAATGGTGCCACTTTTCTTCCTGTCACCCTGGAGTTACCACTGTCTGCCCATCCTCCCTTCTCCTCTGCAGACTTTTGCACATTTGCCCTGTCCTTGCTAGTCCTTTTGCCCCACCCTCATCCCCAACCTTGTCCCCAGCATCATCTACCCCCACAGGCCCTTGTAGCATTCCTCAGGTAGGCCTCCCTGCCTTCAGCCTCCCTCCAGTGCATTCTATCTGCTCCTTAATCCGTACTTACAATCCTTCCATTCCCCTGCTCAGAAACTCTCAGTGGCTTCTTTCCTACCTTATTACACATTCCTTAGCCAGGTGTTCATAGTCCTCTCCAAGCCACTGCTGTCTTGTCTTCCCACCATTGTTCTTTCCCACCTCCACCCTGAGAATACACCCCATGCTCCAACACCTACGAGCTGCTCACTAGTCCCTAAACAAGCCCTGTGCTTCTGCACCTGTTTATGACTCCTCCAGCCATTTTTTCCACCTACAACATGCAGTCGTCCCCACCCCATCCTTACCATTTGCCTCCCAACCCCTTTAGAAATTATTTTAGCTATTTAATATAGAAAGTCTATAAAGAATAACATAAACATCTGTGGATCCACCACCCACCCAGCTGAAGAAATCTCATCCCCTCCTGCACCTTCACACCAGAGGTAATCACCAGCCAAAAGTTGAAATTTCTTGTTCCTGGTCATTCCACACATTCCTTTTTAGAATGGCACATAGGAAAAGTATAGGAAGCTAAAGGAATGGGGGTTTCTAAGGCCTTCCAGTTGATCAGATCATAATCCCTGGGCAGTATAATTTGGCTCGAGGTTCAGGACTGCTGGCAAGATGAGAAACATGTTGGGTATACAGTTTTCATTTTCTGATAAGACAGAAATAGAACATTCATCCTGGATTAAATTCAAGGAGAAATTTGTTGTTTGGCTTGTCTCTAAAAGATAGTATCATAGTGATTCCATTCTTAAGGCAGTATATTACCCAAAGATTCTTGAATCCTGTTCAGGTCAATGGTTCTTTTGTTGACCCTGTATAAAGACGACACATACATTAACTCAGTAAAGCTATTTCTCGGAAGGACTAGCATAATGTGGTCTACTTTGCTTTTCTGATGGGTTACCAGTGCAGAGATAGAATTTGGAGAATCAAGATGGGTGGACAGTCTGCATGTCAGACTGTTGCAAATATCCAGTTCTGAAATGACTTTCAGACAAGTGCTAGGTGGCATGCCATCTAAGAGCATCTAACAAGTGCAGCAGCGATTATGTTCCCTAATCTCTATCGTTGGCTGCCATTGGACCTGTAAGCCTTGGATACCACCAGGAAGAGAGGCAAAGTTTACCTTCCATTGTGAGCATTTCAAAGCCTAACCTATATTCTTTCCCAGAGGGAAGGCTAGCCCACTTCATTACAAGCACAAGCAAAAAGGAGTCCTGTAGTATTTTTCTTTTCAAAAAAATGCATTGGAAACCTTTCAAGATTGTCTTTTTTTCTGTCTAGTGGATTTAGTTCTTTACATTTTAAAGTAGGTGAAATAATACTAAATAGACCATTATTAATAAAACACCCTAGTGTGTCTATAAATAAGAACATCAGTGGGATCCATACTCTAGATATTCTTTTAAACTTCTAGTCTTAAATCATCTTCTTATATTGCTGCTGCAAAATGAATACTGTTTTTCAGGTTTTTAAATAAAAAGACAGTTCCTACTATTACGCTTGGTTTCTCTGCCCCTTTTTCCCATGCTAATCCCCAAATTTGGAAGGTCTGTGGGCTGCTGAGCCCTGATGTTGAAAGTTACGTAATGGGTCTAATTTTGTTAACTCCACTACAAGTTCAGGCTTTCAGACCTCAGAAAGTGTCTCATCTCTGCTTCGGCAATTCTTTCAATCTCAGATTGACTTCTCATTAGGTCCTCTACCACTGCAATGACAAACCTTCTGTGCTCTTTAGCTGACCTTATCTGTTGTTCTGTTGAAAAGTTAAAAGTGATCCTCTCTGAGCACTCGTAAATTCCCCTCACCACCTAAGGATGTCTGCCTTCGCCCATCTTTTCTTCCTTCCCTCTCATCTGAGAGGAAGGAGCTACACGTCTTCTTTTTCAAAGTGAATCCCTCTCATCAAACATTTCTCCTTTCTCCTTTTACCTCCTCTGGAGTCTTAGTGCCCCATTGGTTATTCTGTGTCTTACATTTTTGGTTCTCTTTCTCCCCCAGTCTGCATATCTGCTCAAGTCTTTTTATTATAAAACATCTTCTTGCATTCTTCCTGACCCCAATAGTATTATCCTCTTTCTTCCCCTTCTTTGCCAAACTTCTTTAAAAATTAGTCCGCACTTGCTGCTTCCACTTCGGGACCATCGACTCCATAACTTCTTGTGGTCCGGCTTCTGTTCCCTATTGAAACTGCTCCTTTACTGCTCAGTTCCAGTGGCCTTGGTTGAGTCCTCCATTTCTTCACTTCTCTGCAGCGATCAATACTGTGGCCTACCCCTTCCTTCTTTGTCCTTTCCCCATACATTCTTGACTCTTTGCCCACTGCTGCCTTTTGCCTTCTATGCAGTTCATGTTTTCTTTCCTGCCTCCTAAATATTTTTGCCCCAGAGGTCTGTCCTCACTTTCTTCTTTTTCAATTGTCATTTGCTTACTCTAGTTCCAGTCCCAATCTTCTGTTCTTTATTGATTGGGTATTTGAGAGCCAGCTGTGTGTCAAGCACTGTGCCAGGCACTGGGATATGGTGGTGTTCCGAAAGACCCAGTTCTTCCCTCCTGAAGCTCATAGTTCTAATGGGATTGACAGGCGTTCTTCAAATAATCACAGCGATACATAATAACCAGCTGTGGTCAGTATTGCATGGGAGTAGTACAGGCATGCAGTAGTTTGGGGAGCCTGGAAATTGTCCCGAGAAAACGAAGCTTGACCTGTGGTCTGAAGAAGACATACTGGTTACCTAGATGTGAGGCTGGGGAGACAAGAAGCAGCTGAGAGGACTTGAGACCAAGGGGAGCATGACAAGATGACAGTGTGGCTGGTGGTGGGTAGAATGACAAGGGGTGAGGCAGGAAAGGTAGGCAGTGGCCAGATGACCTAGGCCTCGTCAACCCTCTTCAGGATTTGGGTTTTTATTTTTATTTTTAATTGACAAAAATTGTAGTTATCATGTTACATGTGTTTTGAAATACATATCCATTGTGGAATGGGTCAGTGAAGCTAATTAATATATGTATTACCTCACACTTTTATTTGTGGTGAGAACACTTAAAGTCTCTCAGCAATTTTCAAGACTACAATACAGTGTTACTAACTATAGTCACCATGTTGTACAATAATCTCTTGAATTTATTCCTTCTATCTAACTGAAATTTTGTATCCTTTGACCTGTAGCTCTCCCCCACAACTCCCATGATTTGGGTTTTTAAAGTTCAGCGTCAAGAAGCTTTTGAAGTGGTGTGAGTAGAGGAATGATAGCGTCAGATGTGCTTTTCTAGAACGTTGCCCTGGCTGCTGTGGAGGGCAGATTGTAGGGGAGCAACAGTGGATGCAGAGAGACTGCTATGGCAGTGGGCCAGAGAAGTTGCTGGTAGAGTTGGGGAGGCTGATAGATTTGAGACTGATTTAAGAGGTCGACATGGTGGAGAGGGGGATGTCAGGGGTGACTCCTTGGTTTCCAGCCACTAAGACAGGCAACCTTGGAGAGAAAAAATCATGTGTTTAGTTCTGGACGTCTTGAGTTTGAAGTGCCCTTGGGATCTCTTCCAGTTCTGTATTTCCAGCTGCCTCTTGGATATCTGTACTTAGTTTATCATAATCTCAAACCCAGAGTGTCTAAAATTGGCTGTGTTAATCTTTCTCCAAAACCCCCTCCTGTGTTCTTCACATCTTTTTGTGGTACCACCATTATCCATGGCAGAGACCTTGGCCTAAAGCCTTTGACTTTCCCCAGTGGCTAACTGCTTTTGCTTTCTGCCTCAGCCCTCTCCACTTTCAGATCCTCATAGCCCCTCACTTGCACTCAAGCATCAGCTTCCATGGATTGAGAAGTAGGTGTAGCCCCTACTTGCTAGCCCAGAGTGCTCAGTGCTGCTACATGAATCTTCATAAAGCACCATTTCGTTGTGACATTCCTCTTTTTGAAAAGCATCCTGTGGATCTCAGTTACCCTGATCCTAGCCCTGTGATACTCCCCAGGGAATTCTTGTCACCTGGTCTTAAACCTGTCCGGCTTGTTTTTTAATAAAATCCCCATGCTTTCCCACATGTGCAGCTGATGTGACTCTTACCTGTTTCTGGAACGCCAGTCTTCTACTGCTATTGCTCCATCCTTTAAGGATCATCTTTAATGTGGTCATTACCACAAAACCTTATGTGATCCAATCAATAAGATATCAGCTTGCCCTCCTCTGTCTCCCATTCCACTTTGTCTGGACTTTTCTTAGGGCTCCTGGCACTTGCAACCTGGTATCGTGGCTACTTGGGCGCATGTGTCTTATCTCCCAGATAGAGTAAGGCCCTGAGCTCCATGAGAACAACTCTGCATCTTATCTTCAGGGACCTCAGTGCCCAGTACAGTTTCTGTTACTTAGTAGATACTTGAGAGAGAGTGGATGCATTGTTTTACTTGTTTGTCATATTAACTTCTCAATTATTTTAGATACTTAAAGGAACAAAAGCACAGAATTGAGTTAGAATGGACCTTTGAGAATCCTTAAATATTTAATGATATTTAGATAGTGGTGACTCAGGTTTCCAGAGAGTTAAGCTAATTTTCCTATTCCTGGATCTTCCAGTTTGGCCTGCTGAGCTATCTGATCTTGAATGTGTCATTCATGGAGAATGTGCAGGTAGCCTCATCAAGCTGTGGGTGCCTTTGGTCAGGAGCTGGCTGGTTCTCTTCAGTGTCCTGTTTTCTGTTTTGTGTAGGGTCAGGGCAGTCTGAACTATAGAATTTCCTCTACACAGGGACAGAGAGCAGCAAGGCTTTATGTGACGTTTAATTCTTCTGCCTTTTTAAAAAATATTCTTGCTTCCATGTTAGTGTTGGAGTATCAGACTTTTATTTAGTGTCTAGTCTGTGTTTTTCAGGTTTAAGTTTGACATTTAGGAATACAGTCCACAGATCCTCATAATTCTCAATATAGTATAATCTAAACATAATAGACTGCTTGATAGTATGTTTTTAATAACTGGACTATATTGAGAAACAAGTACATTATATACAGCTATTAATATATACATACACTGTACTGAGTACTGTTTTCCTCTTTTGGCATTTGGGTTTCAGTCATGTAGTGAGGTTTCTACTCCATGGCAACAGCTAAAAAATTCCTCCTTATAGGTACAAACAGAAAGACCTGTCAGATTCTTGCTTGAGCATGCTGACCCACTATATTTGCAGAACACAATTACGTCTTCCAAATACTAAGATATTCTTTGCCATAATAATAATAATAACTTCCATTGTTTTCTAACTACCATTGACAGGTACTGTGCCAGGTACTTTAAATCCATTATCTCTAATCACCCCTACTTTGCAGGTAAATGTGACCAAGACATAGTAACTTGCCAAAGTTATCCAGCTAATAAATGTCAAAACTCAGATTGGACCAATTTTGTCCACCTTAAGAGTTTGTGCTGTTTATACTATGATAACTATACTCTTAGACTTTTTTGCTTTTTTATTTGAAATAATTATGAACTCATAGAATTTGCAAAAATAGTACAGAGAGATCTCATGTATCTATCACTCAGCTCCCCCAAATAACTGTATTGCTTTATCAAAACTAGGAAGTTGATTGGCACAGTATAGTTAACTAGATTCTGACCATACTTGAATTTCCTCAGTTTTTTTATACACTCTTTATATGTTTTTATACACAGTTCTGTGGCATTTTATGCCAAGTAACTAGCATCAACAATGAAGATACGGAACTGTCCCATCACCACCAAAGAACACACTCACACGGCCCCTTGTAGCCGTGCCCTCCCTTTCACCCCTGGCAACCACTTCTCGATGCTCCATCTCTACGGTTTTGTCATTTAACAGTGTTGTGTAAAAGGAATCATACAGCATGTGACCTTGTAAGAGTGGCTTTATTCACTGTGCATGGTGCCCTTAAGGTTCTTCCAGGTTGCACATAGCCATAGTACATTCATTTTTGTTGCTCAGTAGTATTCCATGGTACACATGCCCATGGTCTTATACCTTTTGAATTTCTAGATAACCCATGAGCTACATTTATATTTTATGAAGAATTTGAAATAAAACTTTATTTGTATCCCTCAAAAGGATATTTTTAAAGAACAAAAACATCTGTTTTCTTAAAAGGTTTCTTTGTCAAAGTTACCTAACACATTAAAGAAAATTGTAGATTAAAAACTACATAGTCAGCTGGGTGCGGTGGCTCGTGCCTGTAATCCTAGCACTCTGGGAGGCCGAGGCAGGCAGATCATTTGAGCTCAGGAGTTTGAGACCAGCCTGAGCAAGAGCGAGACCCTGTCTCTACTATAAATAGAAAGAAATTACTTGGCCAACTAAAAATATATAGAAAAAATTAGCCGGGCATGGTGGCGCATGCCTGTAGTCCCAGCTACTCGGGAGGCTGAGGTAGGAGGATCGCTTGAGCCCATGAGTTTGAGGGCGCTGTGAGCTAGGCTGACGCCACGGCACTCTAGCCTGGGCAACAGAGTGAGACAAAAAAAAAAAAAACTGTATAGCCTTTCATATCTTTGTTCATATGAATATGTATTTTATGTTATTGTGATCACAGTATATATTGTATGTTCTTTTTCCCACTTAAACTTATTTTTCCATGTACCATAATTTTAATAGTCAACTTTATGGAACAAGTATGGAGCTAACTTATAATTTTCTCCACCCTGATATCCACGTCTGGCTCCACTGAACAGCTTCATGCATATAGCTTTTTTTCCTCCTGTTGAATGATAGCTGTAAGTTCTCAGGGGTGAGATTATTGGATCAAAGAGTAGGACCATTTTTATGGTTCTTTTGATGTGTGTTTCCAGGCCTTGGCTTGAATCTGAACCCTGCTCCATATTTACTAAACAAGTTACTGAATCTTTTTAAAGCCTTGGTTGCCACATCAGGAAATAGGGATACTTCACCTACATCCTGCAGTGGTGGTGAGGATAAAATGAGACGATGCGTGCCAAGTCCCTATTGCAGTATGTGGCGTAGAGAGGTATTTTGTATGAGGCAGCTGCTTGTGGAGATGATTGTGTTGTGACTTCACTAACACGATTCCATCATGCCAGCACTCTGTGGACCACACGCACCCAGTGTTGGATAGCAAAGGATGGAGAAGCTGTGCGTTCAGGCCCTCTGCTTTGGGAAACACACCCTTGCCTGAGACAAGCACCATTTCCAGATGCTTGGTTTCTAGTGGGGGAACACAGACATGTAAATCTGTAGTAACAAGGCAGAGTGAAGCAGGTGTTGTAATAGCAGTCTGAATCAAGGGGTATGGAACTTCTTAGGAGGACATCATTAATACTGCTTTATCTAACTGGGAAGCAAGGCTTCATGAGAGGTGATACTTGCTGAGCCAGGGGTGAAGCTGTGGGGAGAATTTTGGTAGTTGGGAAAGATAGATCATTTTAGGGGAGGGGAACACCTTGAGCAAAGCACATGGCCTGATTGTAGACAAAGTGTTGTTTGAAGAATGGTGAAGGAATTCACTTAGTTGGGGTGTAGAATGTTATGGGACAGAAGCCTATAGAAACAGGTGGGAAGGGGACAGCACAGGGGCCCTGGAAATGTGTACCTGGGAGTTTAGACTTTATTCCACAGGCAGCATACAATGGCAAATGTTTGGGGATGCATCTTGATTGCATAATTGACTGTTTTAATGCTTGCTCTTTCATGTGTGATCTGTGTCACATTTTTGTTCATACAGTGGTAAAAGGACCAAGGTAAAAACACCTTGAAAGTATATGATTCTTTTAATATGTTTTTGATGTTTTAATTATACTGACAGAAATATTGACTTTTGTATTTTTGTCCATTGCAGGATTCTGCTCTAATACTTGATGTTCCTCTGGGTGTGATCTCAAGAATTGAAAAAATGGGAGGCGCGACAAGTAGAGGAGAAAATTCGTATGGTCTAGATATTACTTGTAAAGTAAGAGAGTCAGTACTTTCTTATACAAAGAACAAGGCACATTAGTGTTGAACGATACTAGAAAGTTAATGTGGGCTTGAAAAACAGTCAAAAACTCTTGTTCATCTAAGGCCTCGGAAATGATTCTTCCCTCAAAATTGAGCTTTCCAAAAGTTCCTGGGGAAATAGTTCCCACAAAAGGGAACCACTGTGATCACTGTGTATGAGGACTCGAGGAACTGGTCAGTTTGTTAGCTTGACTGAGGGGGAAGAAAACTTTATAGTTAAAATTTCTTAAACCCACTTTAGTTTTTGCTACAGTCTGCTCTGGGCACCCCTTCATGTCATGTGTTACCAGCTAGACACCTTCATACCAGCAAAGGAAGGAGGTATAGAAGATATTTTGCCCTCTGTGAATAGGATGTGTCCTTACCTATAGCAACCGTTGTAACTTTTGCTTAGGTAGGTTTCAGAGGTAGTGGCCTAACATTTTGCTATAGTAGTAACTGTGCACTGATCATCTATGTCGGTCCAAACACTCGTTAGGTGCTTTGCATTCAGTACCCAGCACAGCCCTCTGAGCTGGGTATCTGGTAGATGGGGAGCCTGAGGCTCAGCAGAGTTAGGTAACTTTGCTAAGACACCTCCAAAGGCTAGATCCTGGGAGGCTGAGATGCTTTCAAGTGTCTCAGGTGACTAAACCATCTCTGTAGTGTAGGGGTTAGCAAACTTTAAAGGGCCAGATGGCAAATATTTTAGGCTTTGTGGACCACATAGGATTTCTGTCACGTATTCTTCTTTGTGTTTTGTTTTTCCATCTTTTTTTTTACATGTGAAAAACATTCTTAGTTTGAGGACCATACAAAAACTGACCTGGACTGAAGTTTGCTCGCCTCTGGCCAATCCAAGTCCTTCACTCTATGGATAAGAGAAATGAGGCCTTTGCTGAGTGAGATTACTCACATAGGGTTGCCCAAGGAGCCAGTGGAAGAGCCAGAACTAAAGACTAAAGTCTCCTTTTCCTAGTCTCATGCACTGTGATTTCTAAAAAACCAACCTTATATACTTATGTTTGGATTATGATATAATACGGTGTTTCTCTCTGCAGGTTATAAAACATCAATATTAGTACACTGTTAGAAACCAAAGGATTATGTCATCATTAAACTTTAACTGGAATTCTCTACTACTCCCACCTCACCTTTTTTGTTTTGTTTTGTTTTGTTTTACTTTGAGCCACCTTGATGCCTTATCTGTTATCCCAAGTACTAAATAGAGTGTTATATATTACAGTACTCAAGGGAAAATGGGGTTGCTATTTTGATGGCTTTGAAGGGAATTTCATTCTAATAGGGTCTTAAAAATCTTATTTGCCACCTTACCAATAGGAAACACCTGTATTTAAATATTAATCCCTCAAATTAGTAAGACAAAGCACATTCTCACCCAAAAGGCTTAGGAACAACTCACCAAGCATAATTCTCAAATTTTACATATGCATATTTATTGGAATTAGCATGAGGCCAAAGATGGTGGCCCCTAGAACAACAATGTAGCACAATCTTTTAATCAAATTATCTTCTTAGAAAGGCTGATGTCACAGAGTCATATTCCATTTTCTCAGTAACAGACCTGACAGTGATGTAGAGGGAATCTGCTGTGGTAGGATAAAGACTCGCTATCCTGTCTCTCACAGGTTACCTTTCACCTTCAGCCAATAACCATAATACAACTGTATTTCTCTCCCAAAAAAAGTAGTTACCCCTACAAATTTGGCTATATCAGCTGTGCACATGGGGATTTCTGCTTGCCAGTGGCAACTTCCAAACTGTGGGTATAAGGCCCCAAGGTCTTGTCCAGCAAGAAGGGAGAAGGTAGCACTGAATATGTGAATTGTTACCCTGCAGGCCTCATACCAGCCCTTGCTGACCACTTAAGTGTCTTTCAGTAAAACAAAAAAGCGACAGAACTATACTGCCACAGAGCCTGTCTCTCTTTCTCCTCCTCACTTTCATCTACTCGGTTTAAAGACAGGGGTTTTTTGAAGTCAGCAATGATGTATGTTTTTTGTTTAGAAATGCCTAGTGGGAATGATGCCACGCTAAACCAGACTTTCAGAGTCATTGCAATGGGGATATGTTTACTTTGACTCTTACTGTAGTGGGGCTTGGAGCAGTACCATATCACCCAGTTGTTAAATGAGCAGAGGGTCTGGCTGTGAGACTCTTATGCCACAAGGATCTTTCCCAGGTACCCTTCTCTGACCAGTCAAACTCTGAGGAGACCAGGAGGAACCTACCAGTTAGTATATGCTCCTATCTCTGTTACAGATTTGGTGATCTGCCACCCGTGAGTCATTTGCCTTTTCTGCTTCAATTTTCTTGTTGGCAAGAAATAGTTGTTTTGAATTGTATCTTAATCGGATGGAAAAAAGAAGTTACTTGAATCAATTGTGCTTTGGCACACTAAAAGTAATTATTTGAATCACCGATAGATAAGAATAAATATTTATTTAGAGATGGTTAAATTTCTAGCCAAGAAGTTAAGAGAATGATCCTTACAGAGTTTTTATCTGACCTGTGGCTGTTAGCAAGAAGGTTCCTCCCAGGTTCTTGAGCCCTGAGGGTCCTCAGTTATCCAGTGTTGTACTTGTGGCTGATTGTAAACCCTTTTAACGTATATCATCCCTTTGAAAGGATCTTCCCTTCATTTGACTGTTGGTTTTCATCATGAACCAACAACTACTATCACAATATTCTTGGGATGTGATGTGAATTAGTTGTTGGACTTTATTCAGTTACACGTGTTAAAAAAAAAAACAACAACAACAAAATGAAAGCACAGAATCCAGGAGCTGGCAAGGCCTGGTAGATGCCATCTGTATACAGAGTGATCAATCTCAGGTCAGTCATTAGCAGACTTAGAGTCTAGTTCCTCATACTTTCTTTGCTGCCATTTGCACTTTGGGATATCTTGTATATGGCATAGCCTTTGCTGGTCCCTCAGACCAAAGACTTAGGAAGCTTTAAGAATACTCTTGAGATAAGAAATGAAAAGCAGTTTGAAAAATATGAACATTGTGATATCCAAGAGTGCAGGTACTGGATCTGTGTCACTCCCAAGGTCCAGCA
This sequence comes from Lepilemur ruficaudatus, assembly GCA_963574885.1. NCBI lineage: Eukaryota > Metazoa > Chordata > Mammalia > Primates > Lepilemuridae > Lepilemur > Lepilemur ruficaudatus. The sequence goes on along the minus strand of CAUYRT010067360.1, from coordinate 6,172 downwards.
CAGTGCTCATTTTCTAAAATGAGAATGGAAGGTCCAGTGCAGGGTACAAAGTTTTCAATGTGTAGCCATCACTCACTCACAGCATCTTGACTTTTTTTTTCCCAAGAGACAACCTTAAAAATTTATCTTGAAAATAAGATAGAATGTTGTATTTTTATTTTTATATATATAATACAAATATTATATATATAATACAAATTGACTTTTAAAGGAGCTTAATTGGTTTGGATTTGGTTTAAAAGATAGTTTTCCTGCTTATGGGAGAGAGATGTATTTAAAAATACCTTTAAAATCTGGTTTTGACCATTAAATTTTAGTTCCTGAAAGTATAGTTAAATACTAATATGGGGCACCTTAATGTGATTTACATAGAACTCTATGAAAGTAAAATTGTATAGTAAAAATGTATTACTTACATTACTCGCATGAGAGCTTAAAATGCCAGTCATTTAGACAGAAAGCTGCTGTATTTCAATGACATGTTTGACAATGTTGAGATCATATTTGATCTCAGGTATTCTTTTGAAAAGTTGGGTGAATAAAATACTGTTTTATAATTAAATACATCAGAAACCAGTGAAAGTAGATAGACATAGCAGATGATGTGCAGCACAAGGCTTGATTATTTTTTTCTTTTTATAAAGTGATTTTTAGTTCTGTCTTCTCTTTAGCACTAGTTGCTTTATCTTGTCTTTGCACTGATGGCTATGATGGCAATATTTGCAGGTGTTCTTAAACTGGATATTTCAAATTATCATATAAAACAAAGCAATTTTCTTAATAATCTAGATTCATTGGTCTTTTAGGTAAGTGACTCTTCTCCCTTCATGAACGGAAGATTACTTGTTAATTAACATGACTTTATTTGAAGGTCGAACTGTCAAATTTCTCCTTTGCCCCCTAGGACATGAGAAACCTGAGGTTCGCATTGAAACAGGAAGGCCACAGCAGAAGAGATATGTTTGAGATCCTCACGAGATACGCCTTTCCTCTGGCCCACAGTTTGGTAAATTCCAACACTCTCCTGGGTGTCAGAAGGTTCTCAAGTGCCTTCTCTTTGAAAATTGCCTATGGGCTGGAATCCTCTTTCTTTCACTCTGTGTTGTGTTTCCCAGTGTAATATGCATGCAGGGGTGTTTATCAACTATGATTTAATCATTTCCAGAGGGAATAGGTCTCTCCCCTGCCAGTCTGTGCAGGGTGGATTGCTCCAGGTGGCAGAAACACCCTGCCTGCTGCCCCGGAGGCTGGTGGGAGCCCTGTATGAGTGAGCCTGGGAGCTTCACCAGGGGCAACTTGTGCTCTTCCACCCCGAAGCGTGCCCTTAGTCTTGGCCAGCCCTCTTTACAATGTAGAAGGTAGTGAGGCCAGCTGCCTGCCTTGACGCTGTGAGGTCACATCCCAAGGTCTGTTGCTCTCAACTTTGGAGCTAATGAGAGATATGAGTGAGGCTTTTGTGGCTCCAGTTATGAATAGGACGAACCCTCTGAGCCTAAATGCCATTTGAGCAAATACAGAAGTGTTGTGTAGGTACTGCAGCCAGTAGCTGAGTAGAGGCAGGTTTGTTTTTTAAAAGAATGGCCTTTTAAATATTATTTGATAGTGTTTATAGATATTTGCCAGGGCTAATTTATTAATATTATTCATTTAATGAGTTACAATCTATGACTTAGTCCATGAGGTGGGTCAGTATTATGTGTACCTGAAACTTTTCCTTCCTCTTCACCAAACTATTGGAGTGTCCATAGCCACGTGACTGAAAATAAGCCTTTTTGTGAGTCTTGCCCTTGACAATCTTTCTTTATATCCTCCCTTGATCTTACCCTTTTCTTTTCTGTCATGCTTTGCTCGCATCTTCTTACCTCTCTCCTCATCTGGTTGACTCTAAACAAACTTGGAGGTGAGTGTCTACTAAGGGGAGAGCAAAGAAATAATTCTTTTTAAAAATATTGTATAAATGCCTTTATTTTAAGTGTAGGATAATTATACTGCAGGCTAAACTGAAAGCGATGAAAGGGATCCTTAAGTAGAAGAGTCATATGTTGCTCACAGATGAAAACGTAACGCTTGAAAACAAATGTACTGATATCGTTGAATCCATTTTCAGCCTTTTCTAAGTTTCTGATTAAATATGTGATATTTTAAATCTATTTTAAATGTTTTTAACCCTATTAGGATAAAAAGAGTTTTATGGGAACATATCTTCTAAATTATGACAGTGAGAATGTGAGTCTAATTTGTGAAAGTTCAGTTAGGAAATGTGTTCTGTCTTGGTTTATGCATATCTGGCCCTAAATTATTAGAAATTTACAGAGTGGCAGATTTGAAGGAGCTGAAACCCTAATCCATCTCCTGCAAGATCTTGCTCTATTAGCCATCCCCTTTCTCTGGCATCTTCCTTCTCTTCTAGGAAAAGTCAAATGTTGTATCTACTTTCTCCTTAAACTACTATCCCATCTCTCACTTTGTTGCCAATGTGTGGAAGGAATATTCTAGCCTATCCTCATCTCCAGCCCATTCATTCCTCTAGCCCATTCCAGTATGGAGCTCATGACCTCTTGCTGGCCAAATCTAGTGGCTCATTTTCATCTTCATTCTGTTTGCTCTCTTCCCAGCATTCAACATTTTGACCACCTTCTACTCGAAAGTCTTGGTTCCTGTGTTCCTGTACCATCTTGACTGTTCCTCCCAGTCGCCACTGCCTCTGTCTTTTCCTTAAATGTAAACATCTTGTCAGTGTTCCACTCTTCAGCCATATTCTCTTCTCACCTTACTCACTTTGCCTTGGTGATTTCATTTAGTCCCATGACCTAGGTTGTCACTGCTGTGTACATGTCTTGTAAATCTAGCCCTGATATTATCTGTGAGTGAGTCTGAGTCTAACCCTCAAACACCTTCCTCTGGAAGTTTGTGAGAATCACAAACTCATCGTCACCCTAACTTCTTTGCAGTTCACAAAACCTACTCTTTGTTCTATACGTCCTGCAAGTTTTAGGATCCTCACTCAATCTTTCAGGTTCGATATCTTGAAGGCAACTTTTTATTCTCCCCCTGCCTTGTCCCCCCTAGGCAAATCAGTTCTGAATCTTATAGGTTCTGCTTACTAGTAACACTCAGCTATTTCTTCCCATTTCTACTTGTGCTTCCTGCTTTGAGCCATGCTTCCAAACTGGCTTCCCTTCTTTCAGTTTCTTCCCCTTCCAACTCCTCCTACACAATGTTACCAGTTGTTTTTCGTTTGTTTTGTTTTGAATTTAAGTAGGATCATGTCACTGTATCATCCCTGCACCCCTGCAAAAAAACAAAAACCCAGTGACTCTTCATGGCCATGCTGTAGACGGCAGCCGCACAGGACAGCCCCGTGGTCCTCTGGTGCATGTTGTGCTGTCTCTGTTTGGAGTTTGCTGTCCCCTTTGCCTGCACTTCCTGCCACCACCCTGTCTCTTTAATGCCTATCCTCCACACCCTCAGCCTTAAATGTCTTGATCCATCCTAGGTCCTTTGCCTTGCCTCGTGTGCGCCCCCAGTGAGAGTTCATCCAACCTCTCGCTAGTCAGACTTTGCATGTCCCTCTATTAGAGCACTTAGCTCAGTTCGCCTTATGTAATAATGTCATAATTGCCTGTCACACCCCTCCCCAGCCTGATACATTATGAGCTTATTAAGGCAGGGATCAGCCTTTATTTCTCTCTCTAGCCTCAGCACGATGACTTATGCATGGGAGTTTTATAATGATGGCTTTTTTATTGAACCTCAGGTTTAGTAGAAAGTGAAGGAAAAAATGACTGTATGGAAACAAACAGATGGATATTTCTGAATATTATGAATCTAGCACCAGTACCAAGAATTCCTTGTTGCTGTCACTGGAGTCATCCACAGAGAGCTTGACTTCTCAAGTCTGTGGTACTTGGCCATATTTTTCCTATCTGCTGGGAATCCCTGATTCTTCCTTTGGGACATCAATAAAGTAACAAAGTAGAGAAAAAATGTGAACTGACTTGCTCATACGAAGTTTTGGAAAATGGCATTCTTTTAAGTTTTAACCACTAAAAGTCATCCTTAAAAAAAGTTTCAGTCAGTCACCAAAACAATACAAGATAGAGATCAAAACACTGCTTTTGGAAGATCAGTTCCGTTTTATTCAAGCCAGTTTGTGCAACTTTTTCATCAATCAAGTTCATTTCAGAGTCCCTGTAGAAGAAAAGGCTTGGGGCTTGAGTGATGAGAAGGGTGGGCACTGTTGACAGAGTAGGGAAGTCAGAAAAGGATTTCATTTGCAGAAATAGGTGGAAGAAAGGGAAAGGAGGAGGAGGCCTGCCCCTCAGAAAAGAGTCTAGAGATGTAGATTTGGAATAATGGTTCTTAAGCTGTTTAGAGTTATGGACTCCTTTGATAAAGTGGTGTAAATTATAGTTTCTCTTCCCTTGAAAAATGCGCTTATGTACAGAACCTTACATAAAATTTTAGAGACTCCTGGCCCCTCTGAAGCTCCTCTGTGGGTCCCCAGCTAAGTAACAGTGGTATGTAATAGAGGAGTTCAAAACCAGAACCTTGGAAAAGACAAGCTTGTAGGGAGTAAAGATGGGAAAGGAGCCAGCAAATTGAATAGTTAGAGGGGTGAAGGAAGAACCTGGAGTGTGTGGTTTGTGGAGAGAGGGGTTTAACAGGATGGTCCTGGGTGTCACATGCTGGGAGGGCCTGGGAGAAGGTTCAAGAACTCCATGTGAATGCAGCTCCCTAACTGTGACCTGCTTGAGGCTGGGACTTCCATTTATTATCTTTGTATCCCAAGTGCCTAATCCAGTGCCTGGCATGTATTTGTTGAACTTTGATGAATCCAGGAAAATGATCTCAGGGCGGAGGGGATAGAAGCCTGTTTACAGGGGTTTAAAGGGAGAGTAGATGGTTTTTTTAAAAAAGAAATAGGAGTAGCGGGCATGTTAAGGGAAGATTTTTTTCCCTTAGAATTCAAGAAAGGTTAATGGATATATTTGTGGACAGAGGGAAAGAAGTCTTGCCTCTTTTCAAGGCAAGAGAGAAGAGATTTGTTCTAGAGCAGGATCCGAGAGAAGGCAGGGGGGATGGGCTGAAGCCCAGTTTGTGGGGCAGTTTTGGAAAGGAGAAGGGACCATTATTCCTCTGAGACAGGAGGGGAAGAAAAGTTTCCAAACTGCCACAGTGGGGAATGTAGGAGTGTGCCAAAAAGGGATTTCCTGAGTGGGTAACCTAAGCCTAATTGCATTGAACAATACAAAGGCCCCCTGCTTGAAAAGATCACTTTGTTAATATTATTGGGACTGTTCAGCCAGCTGCAGATTATCTTAGTAATTTTTATTGGCATTTGAAGTCAGAAGTGAATTTGCTGTTGCATCTATGAAATGGTGTCTGTAGGCCAAGTGAGCTGGGTCCCAAATCTGGCCAGGGGATGAACAGACCATGAGTGGGCTTTTTTATTTCAGACCACCCCTTTGGCTCTCTCTGGCCTCCTTTCCCATTAGTATTTTCACCACTCTGTGTTTAAGTCAGGACTTACACTTCACATCGAACTTGAGCTGTTTAGCAATACAGAGTTCACATCAAACCATTAACCCGACTGTTTCTGTATTACGGCAATCTGGTAAGACATGCACGTTTTTTACATAACATTTTCTATTTGGGCCAAAGCATTTATTTTCTTTTTTATCTTTGGTTTTCAAATGCTAGAAATTGTACTGAGTTCTCATAAATTGCATACAACTTGATACTAGTTCTACATAAATGCTACCTTTTTATAAGAAAGTCTCCAATGCAGAGTTTACAAAAAGTGTTTATATACATTTTGTACAATAAGGAAAGGCATTCTCTGTAGACAATTTTAATACAGTAATAAAACCTACTAAAAGTAGCCCTACTTTGGCAATTTTAAACAATATGGTAATATATTTCAAAATACTCTCCTCTAAAAATATTTTTGTCCTGAATTCTAATCAATATCTGAGATTATAATTGCTTCGGTTATTGTCACTCTGTAGTTTAGTGCATACCTGATGAATTTTTTTTTTTATTGAGGGAAAACTACAAAGCATCTACAGTACAATGTTTACAGTCACAATTTGTAGTGAGCTGATTTCCCAAAATATATTACCACTCAAGTTGACTTATCTTGTTACATTCAAAAACCTACCCTGTCAAA
>CAUYRT010067359.1:0-12632 GCA_963574885.1 Lepilemur ruficaudatus | reverse complement strand
GGGAAAACAGCACAACCCCAAACCTTGTGCCCATGTCTTTTTGTGGCACTTAGTTTGCACACCTGTTATATCAATTTGGAAACCTGATACCCAAAAGGCTTTAGTACGCTTAAAGACAATTTCATGGACCATTATTGTTGTGAGTTGTCTTTTTATTTTTTTAATTTTTCCCCTGCAGGCATCAGAAAACCTTCTGAACCTCATAGCCAGACTTTGGATGAGGGGAACATGCACTTTTCACAGGTGTTCTGTCTGTGACAAAGGACAAATTAAGTCTCCAAAAAGCCTCATCTGCTAGCTTTTTCTGATGACTTCTATTTCAAGGTCTTCTCCCTCTCTAATTAGCCTCCCCAAATGGACTGTTTAATGCATAACTAATCTTGAACTTGCTCTTTTCTCTGACTGAAGAGAAAATTGCACTTCATTTTGTTGAGCTATGGTGCTTATGTTGCACATTTATCAACGAGCGATATTTTAGAATTCTAGATGGCAGCTGTTCAGAGTTTCCTCATTGGCAATATTAGATTGGGAATTACTAATGGTGAATATATAAGCCCTCTTTAATATGTAACCAAATCAAAATTGTTCTAAATATTTAGCTTTCTAAATTCAAATTATTTTCCAAAGTATATTAATCTGATGAAACATACTTTTGGGGATCTAAAGGAAAGTTGAAAACACTTACAGCATTTATCACGTGGGCAAATGTTATCATTGATGACAAGGTAATTCAGTGTGTTGATTTGAATATCTTCCTAGCTCTGCATCTGCATCATTTTAATTTATTTCTATTATTTTCTTTTTACCAGTAAGTAAAATACTTCAAAAAATTTTAGTCTGAAAGAAATGGCTGCTCTTTTTCTGTGTTGTTTCATCAAAGACATTTTTAAAAAGTTGCCTTTGTTCTTCTACAGCAAGTAAAGATGTGGAACAAAAGTACACACAAGCTGAAATACAAGTGGCAAATAGCATTCCCAACGTGCTTCCTTTCAATGATTGATACCACACTTAGGTAAGCAAAAAACAGGAGGGTCTCCTCTGTCTCTACTAGCAGGCAGAGTTCCCTGGAAGAGAGCAGGAATCTGAACAAGACTGGCTGACAAGTTCCCGAGGGCCCAAGAGCCCAGGCCGTTGAAAAACTTCCCTAACTTTCTGAGAACTACAGTCCTTACGTTTTTATAGGAAAGAGTGTGACTTGAGTGGACAGCAGGGACAAAAGCTAAAAATCCCTAGGTTTGAGGGTAGAGAGATAAAAAGCAAGGAAACATCAAATTGGAGAAAGCTACAAAATCAAAGAATGAGTAATGGTATGAAATGGGTGTTGTGGGGGTGGCTTTACAGAAAGAGGAGGCACTTACCAGGTGGAAGGGGAGAAGAGAAAGTCTCGAACATAAGGAAACTGCAGAGATAGACGAGAGCACAGGGGTTAAGTATACACCCTCTATCCAGTTGTACAGATCTGTCTGCACCTAATGCAATGGGAGGTAAAATGGGACTTGGTCCCCAAGACAATAGGTGGAAACTGCTCCTAGATTCCAAAATGATGTATAAGATTATACAGGACTTGCAATGGAGATAGTCTAAATCCAGTTTTGCAACCCTTAGGCCCTCTCAAAAGAAAGGTATAAAATGGTTGAAATTAAATACCTGGAAAACAGCAATTAGAGAAAAAATTTCTTTACAGATATTTGTTATAGTGCTGAGTCTCAACTCTTCGGGGGTGGAGGCACCCCCGATTGGGAGAGGAATGGATATTGCTTTCTCCCGGCTTCAAGTCTAGTGAGGGGACTCCACGTAAACCACAAAAAAGAATCTGTGATGTGATCTCTGATACCAGACTGGTATATGACTTGTGCCTGAGACATCTAAATGTTAATTGTATGGCTGGGGCTGGATGCCTATCAAGTGGCTGAAGGAAAAATGGGTTGTGTTTTGGGAAGATATTTCATTCAAAGTTGGAGGTACACCACAAGCTACCTAGGGGGCTGGGGGAGGAAGGCAGAGTGGTTAGCAAATGCATGGGCCCACACCAAGGGAGATTGCCAGGAAAGCGCTCTCAGATAGAGTCAGTGCTAAATGCCTTCCATAGATTGATGTCAGTCAACTGAGGCCGCCCCCACGCCCTTGCCTCTTCTTCTCTCCTCTTGCCTTGTCCGGAGGCTGGGGAAGAGGGCAGAGATGAACTGGCAGGTAAGGAAGCCCATCACTCCCTCCACTTTCCCAGCCTGGGCCCCAACAAGCCCATGCTGGCAGAAGAAAGAAACTTTGAATGAAATTTGGAGTCTTGACTGAACATTTGGGTTACTGAATTGAAACTACTCTGGAGATTAAAGTAACTAGAAGATATTTTATTTTCTAAGAGTGACTAGGAAAGTCAATGGCACCTCCTTCCAATTTCCTCTGGTAGAGAGTAAAACCAGCCCTTAGAGTGGGTGTGCTTGCAGTGGCTGTAAGGAAAAAAAAATAAGTTGCTCTATGATTGTCCCTTAAAAGTCCTGTTTGTTCAATGTTGTGGAAATGTAAACATATAAACAGGCCTGTGAACGCCGGCTGTAGAGTAACTGTAGACATGAGAAAGCATCCACTGCAGAGAAGTGAAATGAGGAAAGCCTTGAAATCTGCTGGAGAAACACAGGCAAGAATCTGCATCACGTTTAGGAACATAGAGGGGTGGAACTAAAGGGGCCTCTGATAACAGCATCTCCTCACAACTGTGTCTTATGAAAAAATCATTTCTGGACTGAAAGCCTAACTTCCTTCTCCTGGGGGAAAACAAAATAAGGGCAATCTACTGATGTGGAATAAGCATTCCTCAGTCAACTCCTCAAGTAAAAAGAGGGTGACATTTGTGGGTGGATGACTGATGTTAGGTCCAGGGCCACAGGTACCTCCCAAATCATGCAGGAAGTTGATGTCCCAGTGTAAAGTAGTCTTATGTGTGAGTATGAGTAACAAGTCTGTTCTTCCAGAATCTCATCCATGGAATATGCTGATCATCAAATTCTTATGTAACTGGACTTAAAATGCAGCCCCCTAGATAAAAGAATTTACCAACCTTGCCACATTCCTTTGAACGATAACTTTAAGACAAGAGTCATGGGGTTGGCATGTAGGAGAAAAATGAGAATTACATGACTAAAAGACAAGATCAGCCAGCGTGCTGTGGCTCATACAATCATCCCCATCAACTTTCCATCCCCTTGCTCCATGCTGTGTACAGATATTGCCTCCCTCTATTAACAAACTATCAACAACTATTATTAGGTAGAGCCTTGGCTGTTCCACTAGCTAGTGGTATGATCAAAACCAAGTCATTTACCCTTCTAGGCTTTAGTTTTCTCATCTGTTAAATGAGTGGTAGGACTAGAACAGTGGTGTAGATGGAATAAAACAAATCTGTTATTTGCAAGCATATACAGGGCCCATCACTAGAGACTTGTGATTTAGTAGATAAAGATTTTAATACACTTAAGATAATTCTGATGCAGATGATCATGACAAACATTAAAATTATGACCTACTAATATCTCTTGCAATTTTAACCTCTCTTCTGTTCTAGTCTATCACATCTGTTTACTGAGCATTTACAAAATGTATGATGCCTTACAAAGTCTAGTGTGCTCAATGAATATATTTTTATCAGAAATTCATAGTCACTGGATGCTAGGATTGGGTAAGAATTAGAATCAGTCATCATGGCATATCACAGCATTCTGGCTACACATAATAGGCCTATTTTTCCATGGGTGAGGTTAGCTAGATAGTTGGACCAAAAGATTTCCATTAACTATGAGATGCCATGATGCTGATTCTAATTCTGTCATATCATCAGGTCCACCACTAGGAGGTGCTAAGTTTTCTCTATTATTATATTTGGCTAAACATACATTTAGTTTCTCAGAAGACCTCCCAGAAGTTCTCCATGTGGTTAAAGTAGCTGGTATACAGGGTTCAAAAGTTACACACTCTGAGTAAAAATGTAACTTTATTCTCCATTTGCTATCTAAAGATTCCTCCGTCTTGGATAGTGCAAAATTTAGTCTCCTTCTAAGTATTGTTCTACCCTCTTTCCTTCACCTGTCTCCCAAATTGGCACCTGGACATAAAAAAGTGTACTTATGTATGAGGCATACAATAAATGAAATGTTCTTAGGGTCATGTACTGTCCTACATGTACATGTACAGGTCCTTGCTGGCTTCTGATATGTTGTAGTTTGTTTGGTCTGGTGCCCGGGAAACAGTGGTAGCTGTTAGGGTGGAAATCTTAGTACGTGCTCATGGCATGGGTGAAGAAATATTTCTCATGAAGAGATTGAGATATGAAAGTAAAATTTATTTTATCTTAGAGGGGGGAGAGAGAGAGAGAAAGAGAGGAAAGAGAGCAGGGAGATGGCGTGGCATCCAAAAGAAAGAGAAGGGCTGCCCGCAGTGAGGCCAAGCAGCTCGCTGATTTTAAGGGGGATGAAGAGAAAAAAAATTAGCCATGGCTGTCAGTTGATAACAAAAGTGCAGGAGGTAGATAACAAAAACTGCAAGGATGTCAAAGTCCAAGAGTTGGTTTCCTGCCTTTCCTTGGAGAAGGGATTATCACAGGAGATGTGACTCTGTCCTAGAGGTATGGTTGAGGCTTGGAGCTCGTTCTCCTGCTGTGTACTCAGGAACTCTGTAAAAGCAGATTCTCAAAAACAATTTTGAAAAAGAGAGGTTTACATCTCCTTTTGGTTCATTCAGAAGTTGTGCAAAACAGAACTGCAGAGTGCCTGTTAGTGAGAGATCTCATAGGATTGATCTTTAACGGTTACTGGGACAATTATGGGATTGGGTATTTTCCCGTTATTTTTGCAAGGCCACCCCTTTCAGTAGCATCCATTGAGGGGTGGTTTGTCCCACCTGGTTCCTTCAAATGTCATGCTGGTGGCCTCCAGGGAAGCCATAGTTCCATGGCCATAGTTGGAAGCTCATATTCATGACCTTTTCTTTCTAACCCTAGGCCTCTTCTGATCCACTGCTTCTTCCATTTCCTGTTGTTGCCAGGAATACAGCATATTGTAGGATATGAAGAAATGTGCTGATATCTAAATCTCAGCCTTCTAGACACCTCCCTCAGCCACTTCTGAAATCCAGCCTGGCACCATGTTAGATGTAGTCACAAGCCAACTGTGAGGAGGCTCTGAAATAGATGCTAGGATAAGCCTGCTGTTCTGGACCGTTTTCCTGCCACATCTTCCAATGAAGTATTAATACAACACCAAGGGGGCAAGAGAGCTGGGATGCTCATGTTTGATCGCTTGTCTTTCTTACTCCTCCCAACCACCTCCTCCCAGAACTATGGAGACTTTTCCTATTCCTCTCAGGTAGAAATGTCTCTTGCAGCATCTATCAGTCTTCTCTACATAATGGCTTATAAGAAAATTCAGTGATCCAGATTCCCTAGGCTTAACATTTGATTTGTAAAAAGAATTTTGGCAAATTTAAACAGCATTTGTTCCCTCTCAGCAAACCTGGATTTCAATGCTATGGTCTCACTGTGAATTTTTAAGAATATGATTTTCCACTGATAGCCAAGAAATGACTTCACTGTTTCAACCTCCCTTGAAATGATGAAGTCCATTGATTTAGTATGTGCGGAGCCACAGCAATGTGATTTCTGAGAATGAAAAATGTCAATTTAATGTTTGCAAAAACATTATTCCTATAAAAATAATTATCTGGATAAGCCTGTTTTGGCGAAAGTGGAAGCTAAGAAAATAATGCAAGTATAACCATTGCATCTAGGGCCACAGATGGTAAACCACTTAAGACCAAGTATTGTTGAGTTTCCCTACTGAATCATAGAAACATAGGGAATGCAGGACCTTAGAGATCACGAGAGAGAAATTTGGAGGAGAGACGACTTTTCCTAGGAAAGAGATAAGATTAGCAATATCAATTCTTTCACAACTTAGCCCCAATCTAGTGCTCCAGCCTTATTTTCTCCTCCCCACCTGTGCCAACCTACTCTTCCAGCGAAGGCATCAGACTCACGGACCTTCAGACACACCAGCTGCCTTCCTGTGCTCACACAGTCCCTCCATGGGAATGCGCCTGGGATTAGGGCTCTGGAAAATAGTGAGCAAATTCATGAGAACTAAGTGGGTACCAAAAAATCTTCCCTCTTGCTTACAGTCCCATCAAGCAAGAGAATCTTGTGCTGTTACAAGAATGGAAGTACCATATTTAGTTAGGTTACTTTTACAAAAAAAAAAAAAAAAAATGGATCATAGTGGCATCTTTGTGGGAAAAAGAGATTATGTCCAATTATCATTTGCTAAAGATTTCTGAGTAGGAGCCACAAGGCTGAGTCTGGCTCCGAGGAGAGGGAGAGAATGAAGAAAAAACACCGAGCAGGAAGCAGGGAGCGCACAGTTGTTACCATAGTGATGAATATCCAGTCCGGATGGTGCTGTTGCCGGCTTGTGCTGGTGAGTGGGAGAGAACCACTCTCCTTCTGGACTGGTAGAACTGAGGACAGAGAAATCTGAGATGACCAGTTTAACTCACTGCCTGACAGCCTAAATTGTATCTCTGTAGATATAGCTGATGTTTATTAAGCACCACTTAAGTGGCAAATAATTGGCAATGGGCTGGATGTAATTAGAGGATTTAATGTATGTAAACCCCAAAATGTAGGGACTTACTAACATCCCCATTTTAAATATAAAGTAAGATTTCAAGAGAATAAATAATGTATTTGTTATTTAACGACCTACCCAGTAAAAGGGTAGGGCCAAGATTTATATCCAGATCATTAATTTAATTCAATCTAACTTACTTTCAATGTAAACCTATTTCCACCAGGCCACAACTATGGCTGTCAAATGACATGGCAGGAAAATCATATCCCTTTGAATAATGCAAACTTAGAAAATCCATGGTGGTTAGCCCAGACTTTGACATATTAGTTTTCCCTGTCTTACAAGATTCCATTAAAAAAATGGTGTTAAAGCTTTCTTTCCTTCATTTATAAACTGAATGGGTTTTCTGATAACAGCTTAATTAAATGATTAGCAAATGATCCTAAATGACAGGTTTCCATGTATTTTGCATTAATGTGACAGTATCAAAATTTGTTGACTGTAAACAGCAGCTTATAGACAGTCAAAGGTCCTGAACTCATCCCCTACACTCCTTTTCTTCCAAAGTAGAAGCACCTTTGAATTTTTAATGATAATCACATATTACCAGTAAACACAATGAACAATATCAAGAAATTAAAGGTTCCTATAATTCTATTTCTATTCCCTTCCCTGCTCTCAAAATAAAAACTGTTTGCATTTGTCCTTTTCAAACATTTATGCAGAGTATAGTGGTTAAAAGTGTTTATTCGCATTCCAGTTCTGCCACTTACTAGCACTGTGACTGGACAAATTAGCCTCTTAACCTTCAATTTCTAACCTGTAAAATGGGGGTAACGATACTACCTAACACATATGAATATTATATGTAATAAATGATATAGCAAGATAAATTATGTTAAGTTCTTAGCACAACACTTTAGCACTTTATAAATAGTAGCCTACATATGTATGCATCTCTTTTTATACATATTGTTTACATAAATGAATTATGCTGCACAATATTGAGTTATGACTGCCATTTAACAAAATATTTTAAGACACAATTTCCATGTCTATATGTAAGAATCTACCCTATCAATTGCTACATAATATTTCACATTATGGATATATAATAATTTTAATTAAATATAATTAATGAATATTTAAGTTGTTTACAATTTCAAGCTACTCAGGGTTGTCAATCTATAAAGGAAGAGATAATAAATATTTTACACTTTGCAGGCTATCCAGTCTCTGTTGTAGTTATTCAACTCTATTGTTATAGCACTAAAACAGCCAGAAACAACATATAAACAAATGAGTATGGCTGTGTTCCAATAATACTTTATTTTCAAAAGCAGGCACTGGGCTTGATTTGGCAATGGGCTATAGTTTGCCAATTCCTGATACAGTGTTCTGATATTGCAGTACTTACATCTTTTCTCTGTTCTCCTGTTACTTACTTTTAAATACACACACACACACACACACACACACACACACACACACACACACACACACTGTGTCTTAGTCTGCTTGGGCTGCCATAATGAAATACCATAGACTGGGGGACTTAAACAACAGCAATTTATTTTTCATGGTTCTGAAGGCTGGAATCCGGGTACCTACTGATTTGGTTACTGGTGAGGGATTTCTTCCCAGCTTGCAGACAGGACTTCTCTCTGTGTCTTTGTATGATGGAGGTGGAGAGAGAGAGAGAGACAGAGAGAGATGGAGAGATCAAACTCTCTGGTGTCTTGTAAGAGAACTAATCCCATCATGAGGGTCCTAATCCTCATGACCTCATCTATCCCTAATTACCTTCCAAAGGCCCATCTCCAAATACCATCACACTTGGGGGTAGAACTTCAACATATTAATTTGGAGGGAGGACACAAACATTCAGTCCATAGCACATTGAATAGAGGAACACATTTTTAAATTGTAAATGTTGATATGCATCATTAGATTTCATACAATTTACACTCCTACCAAAGTACGTGAGAGTGCCCAATTTCCTACACCTCATCAGCAGCAGTTTTTATTATAACTCATTTTATTCTTTGCTAATCTGATAGGGAAAACATATGTAATCTTAATTTGCATATCTTTGCTTATTCATGAGAATACACATATTTTCATATTGGTGAATTATATTTCTTCTTTCAGGAATTGTCAGTACATAGCTTTCGTCAACATTTCTATGTTAATATTTTTCTCATTGATTTCCATGAGTTCTCTATACATTGACTATGTTAACTCTTATCTGTAAATATTCATCCACATCACTCTTTACCATGGCATCCAGACCTGACCTTTATAATACTCATTATACTCAGAAGTGCTTGTTCAATGTGGGTTCCTCACCCGCTGGGATCACAAGTTCTATGAGGTCAAGAGTACTTGTCTTATGCAGTATTTTGTTCCCAGCACTGACTATAGTATTTGAAACATAACTGGGGCTCCAAAACTGTTTATTAAATAAATTAATGAAACATACATTGCAAATATTCACCACTTTATATTGTTTTAGTTTTCTTCTATTATGGCATCTTTGGCCACACCATTGTCAATTTTTGTAATAAAATTTGTCTGTATTTCTTTCTTTTTTTTTGAGACAGAATCTCACTGTTGCCCGGGCTAGAGTGAGTGCCGTGGCGTCAGCCTAGCTCACAGCAACCTCAAATTCCTGGGCTCAAGCGATCCTTCTGCCTCAGCCCTCAAGTAGCTAGGACTACAGGCATGCGCCACCATGCCTGGGTCATATTTTCTATATATATCTTTAGTTGGCCAATTAATTTCTTTCTTTCTATTTATAGTAGAGATGGGGTCTCACCCTTGCTCAGGCTGGTTTCAACTCCTGACCTTGAGCGATTCACCCGCCTTGGCCTCCGAGAGTGCTAGGATTACAGGCGTGAGCCACCGCGCCCGGCTATGTCTGTATTTCTTAATAGTTCTCAAGTTCACATTATGCATAGACAGGCCTTCTTCACTCCCAAAATATTCCCCTGGATATTTTCTATTATATTTATGGTCTTATTTTTTGCAATTGATTATTTAATCTACAAATTATTTTTGCATCTCTTTGAGGTAGTTAAACAATTTTATTTTTCTCCATTGAAGACCATGCCATTAATTGAATGATCTACTTCTTTTCCACCAATGTGAAATGCAAATCTTTATCACAGTCTAGGTAGGATAGTATATTTGTGATACATGTGTATTTCAGTATGTGGTAGAACATATCTCTATTTTTTTTTTTGCTATTCTCATGCAACGACATTTACAGGTAAATATGGTTTCAATTTGTCAACTCTCTGTTGAGTCCCGTGAGCCATTCCCTGCAGAGTAAGCCAATGAAGCAGGGCATTGGATCAGGAGAAATTATCTTTCAATCTGGTTTTCTTCATTAGCTCCCTGGCTTTAAGCTGTGCAGCTTTAAAAGATCCATAATCATACCTGTCTGACCTGCTTCACAGACTTATTGTGAGACTAGAGAGTGCAAATTGACCTGCCTATTTAAAATGCTCTAAAAATTAAAAGTATCTGACAAGTGAAAATTATTCATGTTCCCTATTATTGACAAGTATCCAGTGATTTCATCTTGAGAAGACTTTACTCAAATTGACTAGAACCACAGGCGTAACATACTGTTATAAATGGAGGAAACCACTGAAAACACCTTCCTGGTTTTATTCCCAGGTGTATTCTAAATGGCCAGTGGATAAGTAATGCCACACGATGAATCAAATACCAAAGGGGTTCTTGTCTGGTTTCGTGCCTCTGTGAATCTGGCACATTGCCACGCCTGCCAGAAATCGGCAGGACCCTTCGACCCCTGATTCTCTAACACGGACACAGGGAGGGGAGGAGCCCGGGTTTGCTTCTCCACAGGGGCAGGGGTGAGTTGGATGAATGTATCTGGGGTACTATATTAGTTTCCTGAGGCTGTCGTAACAAACCACCACCAACTAGGTAGCTTGAAACAACAGAAACTTATTCTGTCACAGTTCTGGATGCCAGAAGTCTGACTTCCTTCAAGGCACCAGCAGGGCCATACTCCCTCTGGAGAATCCAGAGGATCCTTGCCTCTGCCAGCTGTCAGCATGTCTTGACTCGCAGCCACGCCGCTCCAGTCACTGCCTCTGTGGTCATATCGCCTCCTCTTCTCTGTGTCTTCTCCTATTCTGTCTCCGATAAGAATATTTTTCATCAGATTCAGGGCCCACCCAGATAATTCGGGATAATATCTATCATCTCAAGGTCTTTGACTTCATTATGTCTGCAAAAGCCCTTTCTCCAAGTAAGGTCACATTCACAGGGATTAGGACATGGACGTATCTTTTTGGGAGCCACCACTCAACCCACTGCAAGTACCTCAACTTGTTAAGAGGAAGCTCATGTCAAACAGGCTCTGTGCATGTGGTGCTTTATCAGCTTGAGCCCCAGCAGGCCACAGCTGATAGTAGCCGAGCGGAAGCTCATTCTCAAATGATGGGCTTAAAGTTCTGACATTTTGTTGTTCCTAAAACATACACATAGCTTCTCTCAGACTCAAACTTCTCTGAGGTTGAATTTTAAAGAGATACACATTCAATGACCTCTTTCCTGCTCCCACTCTACATCTTCATAACAGGATCATCAAACCAGCACACATTTCCTGCTTCAAACCATGGTGATGCATCCTGGGGCAAGATAAAGGCTCCATGACTAGCCTTCTCATCAGATCCGCTCTGTATGTGGAGGGCATCACTCAGGCCCTTCTTACAAAGCAGACTTTATTTTTTTTTTCCTAAGCAGTCCTGTCCTTTAATCTCCCAGAGCGAAGCTGCACTGGAACAAGTTTTTAACCACAGGTGGCCAAAGACTGAGATTTCTTGAGATCTAAAGAGATTTCTCATCTTAGTCCTGCAATTGAAGAGAATCTCTTGCTCCCCAGGTCCCTGAGCTGATCGGAAACCCACAGTGTTTATGAGCTGTGGCTGCTCACTCACAGGTCAAAACTCAGTTGTTCTCATATAATCCTTTTGGGATTTTTCAGATTACTCTTCAAATTTGGGCTTCAACCTCCCCAGAGAAAGCTTCGGGTACATTTCTTAAGGCTTAGGTTGTTTCAGGGAAAGGAAACACTGGCATTTCCTAAAACAAAACAAAACAAAAATAAACTTTTGCATTAAACAGAGCATTCTATTC
Organism: Lepilemur ruficaudatus; assembly: GCA_963574885.1. Lineage (NCBI taxonomy): Eukaryota > Metazoa > Chordata > Mammalia > Primates > Lepilemuridae > Lepilemur > Lepilemur ruficaudatus. Next base: position 843 of record CAUYRT010067359.1, on the reverse strand, counting down.
CCATCCCCAGACATCGATCCACCCAAAGGTGCCATAACCACAGCGTGGAGAAGTAGGACTTCAAAAGGTTATTGGAAAGAGCTGTAAGTGTTGCTATGGAGAACCAGTTAAAATGCATTTTATTTCATCTGCTAAAACAGCTTTTTGCAAACCAGAAAAAGTGTTTAGGAAACTTCTAATTTGGAAACTTGACAGCGTGGCTTTAATTAGTAGACCAGGGAAAAGATTTCTGGGGAGGTGGAGTGACTTGTCCAAGGTCCACAGCTACTTTGGGCAGAACTGAGACTGGATCCAGACTGCCAGATCCCAATGTCACGGTCTTTCCATTACCGCTGCATTTCCATTCATTTTTTTTCCTTTTTTGTAATTAAAAGATTCCCTGAGGTGACAGCTCCAGGGATTCCACCTGAGATGAAAGGATAGTGTTAAGAAGCTCAGACTATAGTCAGCTAGACAAGAGATCAGCAACCATTTTTTGTAAAGAGCCATTAGTATTTTCAGCTTTAGAGGCCACATAGTATCTGTCAAAGCCACTCAGTTCTGCCTTTGTAGCCATAAGGCAGCCATAGAAAATGTGTACACAAATGGTGTCAATGTGTTCCAATTAAACTTTATTTATAAAAACAGGCAGTGGGCTAGCTTTGCCCTGTGGGCTATAGTTTGCAGACCCATGGATGGACCAAGGTTGGAGTTCAATTTCAACAGCCTTCACTTTCCTGGGTGTAATAATAGTATTATGCTGGTTAATGGGTATAATAATAGTATATCCTTTATAGAGTGGCTGTGAAGATTAAATGACAGAAGGTATGCTATACATGCATGACACAAAAAATGTTGGCTGAA